>VYZM01016298.1:52706-68584 GCA_013398915.1 Dromas ardeola | reverse complement strand
TTTTTTTTTTTTTTTTAGGTATATCAAGGGGGAAAAACAGTGGTTTCAGTTCTTTATGTCTCATACTCCGGTCTCTGGAGTTCTTCTGAAGGCTGTATGTTGTTAATGCTAATCGTGATAGGGGTTTTTACCTCTGACTGACTCCTACATATTAGCATTATCACTGTATCATGCCTTTTACCAGAATTCACATGGAACAAACTACCGCTGTGGGAGGAGAACAGAAATCATGAATCAGTCAGTGTTGTGCTGGGAAAACCTCCGTTTTACGTGTAAAACAGATGAGTTGTTCTGCATACAGACACGCTTGCTAGAATGTTTGCTGGGTTTAGAGTCACTGGGAAAAAACAGGGGGGAAAAACAGCTTTGTGTATCAGTAAGTCCTTACTAAGATGTAGAACATGTACCATTTTGAGCGCAACAACCTGGTTTTTATTTTGTTTTATTGCTTTTCAGCTCTTCTGGCTCTACTTCCCAGACAAGTACTTCATTTCTTCATTTTATTTAGGAAAGAAAAACTATGAATTAAACTTTCGGCATGTATCACTGTGCATTCTATTAATTTCTATATAATTTTATTATATGTAAGAGAAAAACTGACAGAAAATGTTTCTCTGAGATTTTATTGTCAGTTCATTAGGAGAAATGGGTCATTAGGATAAAACAAAAACATATTTATTTTACTTTAGGATTACCAGCGCATTGCAAACTTTTAGAAGGTGTCTCAGAAAATTACAGACATAGGGAAGTATTGTTATATTTATTTTGTGGAAGGTCAAAATAGATACTGAATACTCACAGTCACAAAAACTGAGTGACAGGGCCAGTCTTTAAAATTCTCTATCTTATGCTGTAATTAAACCTGCTTAATGAATAGTTTAGTTATGAAACATTGATTTGATGGGGGAGCAGAAGGGGAAACAAAGAAAGTCAAAGTACTCACCACTAATTAAGAAATAAGGTTAATGTTTATGCTGTATCAGTATGCATACCCTTTTCTGTGTGCAGTGTTTTGGCTGTGAACACTCGGTAGGAGGTATGATTACAGAGCACCTCGAGACCACAGACGCTTACGAACCAATGGTCTCACATATAAAACAGTCTCACATATGAACAGTCTCACTGAATGCAATTTTTTCCACTCAGACGGACCTGCTGCAGGGTGTGAATGTTTTCCAAATCAGAAGGTAAGTTCAGTGGCTCCCCCAAGGGACACATACAGCCAGGGGCCGCGACCACCAAAAGGCAAAAGCCACCTTCACCCCTTCCAAAGTCTCTGAGAGGGGATTCTCAATGTGGCAAAGCACATTTGGTTAAATAAAAGCATACTGCTATCCGTTTTGCAGGAAAAATAGCTTTGAAAGTGGGGAGGAAACTGTGGCAAAAGAGAGGAGGAGAGTCAACAGAAATTCTCATTTCTTGGGACTAGGTGAAACAGTGAAACGCAGTTTGATTTCCCTCTCCATTTGAGGCAAGATTTGGCAGTATCACTTCTCTTACTGAAGCCAAGGTGGTCCCCGAGCCCCAAGAAGCGGGGGAGTCCCAGTCTCGCAGGTCGCTGCTGCTTGCCTTCTCCATGGTGCAGTTAGGAGAGAACCGGCAGCCAGCCCGGCGCTGCCCTGGCGCAGTTGCAGGACTTAGGGAGCACCCAGCTGCACGACTGGCATAGAAGGACAATTTTAAAGCTAAGATTTCTGTAAAACGCAGGAATCTGGAGATGCTGTTGAGATTGTCTCCACAACTTAAATTCGCCCATGGGACGTACAGATTAAAGTGAAGTATGAAGTGATTACGTTTGTTACGTCAATTCTGCTCACAAAAGGAAGATGTTACTTGATATTTTCCTTGGTTCCTCATTGCATTCAAAGAAGTCACATTTACTGCACAGCACACTAAGCCTGCAAACAATCAGAGATTTTTTTCTCTTCTTCAAAAGCTTAAATTAACATCAGAGCAGTATACCTGGAGCACAGTAATGTCCCCAGTGCTTGTCCATGACACAGTACTGAAACAATGACCAGCTGTGACTTCCTCACTTCACCCCACCTCCCCACGCCCCAGCCTGGACTTTCCATTTCTGTCCTATATAGACACATGCCAATAGAAGGTGTATTAAGGAAGAAAACGGGTCTTGCCACTCATCATTCTGATTCATAGTCATGCTATAAAAATCAAATGTGTGTTCCCTTACATTTTCTCTCTTTAAAATGTAAGTTGAGTGAGCTGCAAACTTAAGAAATAAACAGCGGATATAAAGACGGTCATTAGACCATTTATATGTATTTTTTCTGCATAGCTGATTCCCCAGGAAAGTGGGCATATCAAGTTGTAGATATTATAATAGCAGATATTAAAAAAAATAGGTTTTCTTTGTACTCTGAAAAAATGTTAATGCTGTCCATGACTGGGGTTAAATCTTGTAAAAGACCACAGCATGATAGCATTACCATTTTCAGACGGTTGGTGTTCTTCAAGAAATATCCACTGCCAGCTCTTCCCATTGAACGCCTCTATGATGTTGAGTTCCTGTGTCTGCATTCCTTAAAAAAAAAACTAATAAAATAAATGTAGCTGCACTAGCAAGTTCACTGGCTTCAAATATAACAAAGTATTGCGATAAGCTGATTGGTACAGCATTAGATAAGTTACCAAACAGCGAGACGAGATTACTTCTTGCCAGAGGTTAAAATAGAAAGGGAAGCTCATTCTGGCTGCTGTCATAAAAGGAATCGACGTCTACTGATGATTGAGCATTTTCATCACTTGCATGTGTTCAGTTTCCCAGGGAAGAGTTTCACTTCCTTGGTAAGAAAAAAAATAACTCTCTCCTGACATTTAATTCCTTCTGTTATGAAGGAAGTCTGTCTACGTCATAATTGCCTTTTCTCTCTCCAAAATCCATAATAGCATGGATTACAGAACATTTCTTTGGAAAAATTATCTCACTCGGTTAGACAATGTGTATTACAAAGCTGGAACTGACTCAGTTAAACCTTCCAACTGCTACCTCTTAGGATCAAGACACCATGTAGCTTCAACCTTGGTACGGAGTTTCCTTTTTGCTTAAAAACAATAAATAAAAGGGAAGGCTCAAGGTCAGAGCAAAACTTCTGCCATTTAGAAAAGCGATTCTGCCATTTAAATCACCCCACCCTCCCCTTTCTCTGTCATCTGTGCTTCGCAGTATGGTGTCTTCCTAGATTCTTCCTTAACTGGCTCTGATTTCTTTTACTGGACGAATGCAGTAAAAACTGCCTCTTTAAACCTGAAACGCAGTTTAATAAAAAGGACAAATAGCCAAGGAGGCGACTTTGCTTAATCTTGTAGTCTCTTTGTCTATCTACCCTCCCCTAATCCCTGTAATCTCTGGGATCTATAGCATTCAGTACAGAGAAACAACAGCATCTACTTTCCTGTCTCATTTTGAACTGACCTGCAGTGATTTCTTTTGGCTACTCCCATTGGAGGTAAAACACAGAAATGGCCCAATACAGAAATGGCCCTGAGCTCAGGAACCAGACCTCCCTGTTGCTCTGTGGCTGCCACGAGCACTGAGCACTGTTCCCATTTGTTCTCATGCTCGTCCAAAAAACATTCGTGGATTTTTTACTAGTAGTGGCATCGTTTCATACCGCTTGGGTAGGGAGCACTCAGAGTACCTTATGATCCATCCCCCGAAGGTGTTTCCCTCTGCAAGCGTGGCTCTGAATCCCTCTGTGGCAGAATAGGAAATTGAATCTACATCTCCCACTTCTTTGGAAAGTGCTGTCACCACCATACTGATGGTAAGAAAGAAGTGGACGCTACCTTCTATAGCCTGATTCTCTTTTAACTGCTACTGTCTTCTGCGAGAATCTGGTGCTTTTCAAAAACGTCCACCAGCTCCACCTCTCCCAAAGGAAGACCTGCCTTCGGCAGCCCATCTAAACCAAGATGTGACCTAGCACCAAGTTCTGCAGAAGCCTGAGCTTCCACCTTTTTACGCATGGACCTCCGGGGAAGGTGGGGGGGAAGTTTAATCTCGTGTAACCTTCAGCTGGCAGCCCTCAAACAGCGTTTGCGGCACTTCTGCGCTTGCAAAAGTCCCTGCCGTGGGGGGTTCACCCCTGTCCCCGCAGGGCACCCCTCCCGCTCCTCTCCCGCCGGCGAAGCGGCGCCGCTCCTCCCCGGGCCACTGCTCCCACCTAGCGGCGCCGCTCCGCAGGCGGCCCAGGCTCTGCTGTAAATTCCCCTTGCCAGTCCCGCATCCGGAAAAGGTCAGGAAAAGGGAAACTCCCTCTCCAGACTTCTCAGCCCACCTCTGCGCCTTGCAACCCGTCTCTGACACCGCACGCTATAAAAGCCGGGTTCCCTCCCCCTCCAAAAAAAAAAAAAAAAACCCCCCAGAAAACTCTGGAAACGTGAAATTCCACGCTAAGGTTAAAACATTTCCCAAGGGGAAGCAGCGTTCTCACCTGCCTCTGCAGGTGGTGGAACGCAGGAGGAATTCTGCACTGGATTCCCAAAAGACAGAGCAGACATCAGGAGACTTGTGTGAGCTGGTGATGTAACGGGCTTAAGATTCAAAACGGACCACCTAAATCAGATCCTACCGGCAAAATTTCAGTATGGTCTTGGGTTAATCAGAGATGGCAGGTATCTCAAAAAAACACACACACACACCCACACACACAAAAAAAAAACCAAACAAACAAAAAAAAACCACAACAAAACCACAAACCACCAGCAAATTTTGTGTCCCTCAAGACAGGAACCAATGCCTGCTTCTTCAGTAACACCAGAGCAACAGGTCCAAATCCAAAGCATACTCCGGAAGGTTCGGTTTAAAAGAAACAGAAATAGGAACAAACATATTTTAACCCATACCTGAAGCAGATTTCTGCAATTTCCCCAAAGGCTACTTTTACCACTTCCAGTTCTTCTTCTGTGCTCTGATACATTTGGCTTTTACTTACTTACTATTCAGTTCGATTAAGCTAGGTTAAGATTTGCTTACCTAAATGTGTTTTATTAAACTGCTACCCTGCTTTTACAAAACTATACTGTCAATTGATTAGAAAGCAAGTGATGCAGTTACGGTAAAAATAGTAATTGGGATAAAATTCAGAGAAAATATTTGCGCTTCAAACAGTAATAGAAATCTCTTCTGGTATAACGAGAACAGCTCTAATGAGCTAGGGATGAAAATACAACATGTCAGAAAACATCATGTAACAAAAACCCCTGTGAAATTTAATTGAAGTCACCATATTTAAATATCAAAGAACGAAAATGCATAATAAATCTTACTACACTGGGGAGGCAAGTAATAGACCACATTCCTGGTACTATTCTGGAAGATGATGTTTAACTGCAGTTGTACAGCAGAAAATATTAAACTCAAAGAACTTTTCAGCTTTAACATTCTGCTATTTTTGTATTAGTAAAGCAATGGCAATTACACAGTTGTCTACTGAATGGAGTCTTTTGAACCAGAAACACAATGGAGTATCCAATTTCAACTCTGACAGGAAATCAAAATGAGTAAAATAATAATCTTTTGTAACTCTTTATGGCCTTCTGAAAGGGCTTTTTTTTTGCCTTTTTTTTATTTTAAGATACTATTTGTCTCAACTTTCTATTGCAGTAGGCAAAGAACTCATCAGAATTCAAATTAAATACCCAAGCCATTTTTATATGCAGCACAAACAAGTCATGTAAAAATACACATTTTATTATGTACATTTAGAGCTTAAAGTAAATTTAAATTGATAGAGTTTTTCCTTCTTCAGTTACATCTTTTGCCTCATGACGTTCTGCTGCTGCTTCCAAATACTCTTCTTCAGTGACCTGCAGAAACATCAATTTTGTTGTATTTTTAAAAATTATTTTATTCTCCTTGATCCTGGAAATCCTCCCCACATGCTGTCACTGTAACAAGAAAGGACAGCCTACAAAGACAATTATTGTCTCCAAAATTAAACAACCTGAATCACAAGCATGTTCAAATTAATTTCATAGAAAAGTATCATGGGTTAGGCTCTGAACACATCCTTGGCTAACAAGTTTCAGTAGACATACAGAATTTTTTTACCTTTTTTTTATCTTTCTTGCCACACAAATAAGTAAAATATTTGATCCAAAACATCCGCTGTTTAATTCTTACAAATATTTACCAAGTTTAAGCATGCCTCGATAGTGAGTCTCTGGTTATATGCAGCTTGTAGAGATAAGATTATGATAGAGAGCAGCCCTGCGGAAAAGAACCTGGGGGTACTCGTGGATGAAAAGCTGGACATGAGCCAACAATGCGCGCTTGCAGCCCAGAAGGCCAGTTGCATCCTGGGCTGCATCAAAAGAAGCGTGGCCAGCAGGTCGAGAGAGGTGATTCTGCCCCTCTACTCTGCTCTCGTGAGACCCCACCTGGAGTGCCGTGTCCAGCTCTGGAGCCCTCAGCACAAGAAGGACATGGACCTGTTGGAGAGGGTCCAGAGGAGGGCCACGAAGATGATCAAAGGGCTGGAGCACCTCTGCTATGAGGACAGGCTGAGAGAGCTGGGATTGTTCAGCCTGGAGAAGAGGAGGCTCCGAGGATACATTATAGCAGCCTTCCAGTACCTGAAGGGGGCCTACAGGAGAGATGGGGAGGGGCTGTTTGCAAGGGCAGGTAGTGACAGGACGAGGGGCAATGGTTTTAAACTAGAGCAGGGCAGGTTTAGATGAGACATTAGGAAGAAGTTCTTTACAATGAGGGTGGTGAGACACTGGAACAGATTGCCCAGAGAGGTGGTGGAGGCCCCGTCCCTGGAGACATTCAAGGCCAGGCTTGATGAGGCCCTGAGCAACCTGATCTAGTTGAAGATGTCCCTGCTTACTGCAGGGGGGTTGGACTAGATGACCTTTAAAGGTCCCTTCCAACCCAACACATTCTGTGATTCTATGATTTATGATGTTTTGTAGTTCCATTTATCTTGAAAACTTGCCCTTTCCATTTATTCAGTTATTACAAAGCTTCTGTTGGTTAAGTACCTTTCAACTTTGAAATACTGGCTGTTTAACAGAATAATGTTTGCAAGAAACTCCTTATTTTCCATGTAGGTTTTAAACTGGCAAAAAGCACTCAAACTAGTGCATTTATGCAGCTTCCTGAAATAGCATTCCCTTTTAGCTCCAGTAACTTCCACCTAGGTTCACCCAGTGGTACTAGATTTTATCCCTGAATTTACGTGTAAGAAACATGTTTGTATGTGTTCTCTCAAACCTGCAGCAGAAAACTTGTTACTACATAAAATCTAGGTAAGTGTAAATACAGTATTCCAATTTTTAGTTTTCTTATTTCATGTTCACAATTAAAACAGGAAAAAGTAATTTTAAATTTTACACGCACGTAACACCAACATTAATTCTACAAATTAATTTGACAAATACTAATATCGTTGAAAGACCTAATTAACAACAGCTTAGAGATTTCCTGTGCATCTGACTTTTCTTCACCTGTGAACATTTCTTGAAGGTTCTTGAAGATATTAGATATTACCCACCTCTAATCATTCAAAGTCTACTTTATCACAGCGTATCTTTATATTCGGTAAGCTGTACTTTACCGCTAATGAGACTTACCAGCCTCTTCGATCTTGCTAGTAGTTTATGCCAGATGGTGTGGTGAGCCTGTATTAAATTTCATTACATAAAGTTACTGGAGGCCAAAAAAAATAAAATATCTTCTCATAGAATACATTGTGACAAGTACATAGAAAAGATGGCACAAAACCACAACAATCCCCAATTCAGGCATTACAACTTATGATTTCAGGGTCCAATTTGCCCATATTCCTTTGGGGGACTTGAATCCGCTGATCATATCCATTAATTGTGTGGAATCATTGAGGGGGTAATGGGCAAAAATGGGAATTCAAATCATACAATGAGAAAGGGTACACAGAGATGAGGTGAGGAACCCAGTGCCCTCTTGTCCCTTCAAAACGTCCCCACTAAGACCCACATGTGCTAGACCACAGGTCAAAAATCGTGTAAGTCAACAGAAATGGGAAGAAAACTCCTGCCTCCATCTATAGTTCTACAAAACCTTTGTTTAAGACTGATTAGGACTAGGACTTTGTTGTTGTTGTTGTTGTTGTTGTTAAGTTTTACTTTGGTGCCATGAAAGACTTTGAAATGGTATTTTTTATCATGAGTATATAGTTACCTTCAAATGGACCGGCAGGGACACACCCTGGAACCTCCTTATCAATTCAGATTGGTTAGTCTGAAGATTATGGGCTGCTGTTATCTCATACTGGAAACAGAAACTTGTCCTTGGAATATGAGGGCCTTCACTAATATCTACAAAGTCACCAAACCTGATGGGAGAAAAAAAAATGACAAATATATTCAGAGAGAAGTACAAGCCTATTTGCTTTTATTTTTGATTATCAAATTCCTATCGACAGAACAGATGAAAGAAAATCCACACAAATCCCAAACCAAATCTAAACAAATCCCCAGTTCAGCATTTTTAGGTTACCTGAAGCAAAAGTAAAGGTCACACAATTTCCTAAAATGAATTACGAAATCTAAACGTCAAGTCTAGAATGAAGATCCTTGGTTTAACAAATCTTCGAAGCCATGTAGGCTTTAAAAGTGGGATAAATCTGTCATTAACCAAGAAAAGATTTGTCTCCAAGATGACACATTTTCCACAGTACAGTGTTTACAACCTGCACGGCTATTTCCCTTCCAGGTCTTGGAAAACTGCAAATCAATCAAGAAAAGCAAGAGATAAAAAGATGTGCAGCAAAAGAACATTCAGAACAAACCTCTCCCAGAAAACAATAGGTAAGCCCATCTTCCCTCTTACTGAGCAAACTAGAGCAGGAGGAAGGAAGAACAACAGACACAACATCATTCTAAAATTTCAAGAACCATCACGGCAAAGACATCTGTTCCTGTAGAGAGATGGGGACTCCAAAATCAAATGCAGAACAATTTAGACATCTAGAAAACTGAATACCCTACACCAGCCTAAGCTAGTCACAAATTCTTTTATATGCCTGAGATACAATACAAGCTTCCTGCCTCCAGCCTAAGAACTTTACATTTACACTGTATCCCAGGAGCCAGCTCCATTCTCATCTCCACCACGACAAGGCAGTAAATTGCAGTTAGGAAAATCTTGACAACTTTGGAAGAAAAATCCACTATACAACGCTAACTCCTGTTTTCAAACAAGTATTTGGTTTGTATTTTATTTAATCTCTCAAGCTCTAGACATTTATTTAGATTTTATATAAAAACATTTAAAGCAGTAAGGCTTCTCTGACACCATCCTTTAACATAACAAGAAACAGAAATGTAGTGAGATCCACCAAGTGCTAAGTATCACCAAAACAATGGTTGCATAAAAACCCACCCAAACAACAACTTAAGACAGACAGCAATGAATGTAAGTGATTTCTATATTGAAAACCATCAGAAGTAACTTAGTCTTCTCATCTGCAGAGAGTACTTGCGATATAATCAAATCTTTCAGCAAATCATTACAGAATGAGTTCAGTTTTGCTCACCTATGTAACGTTACAATTCCTTCCATATTCTGAGAAGCTTTTCGTTCTATCATCTCCATTTTGTATCTGAAAAAGACAAAAAAAAGAATTAAAAAAAAATCCTTACCTTTAACACCTAGTTCTTATAAGAATACTTAAGAGATCTATTTAAGGAGCATTCTTAAAAGTCATGCCTGTATTTATGTGACCTTTAAAACAGGTTTAAATTCTTAATTTTATATGACAACATGTCTTGGCATGTCTCATTCAGCATGTCATACAGAGCTGTTAGTCTAACCTCGGTTCCTGGAAAAATTACAGAGAAAATTATTCTGAATACTATTGAAATGCATTTAAAGAATAATGCAATCATCAGGCATAGTCAACATGGGTTCACAAAGGGAAAGTCCTGTTTAACTAATCTGATATCCTTCTGTGATAAGGTCACCCACGCAGTGGATGAACAGAAGGCAGTGGATGTAGTTTTTCTGGATTTTAGTAAGGCTTTCGATACCGTCCCTCACAGCATCCTTCTGAACAAGTTGACCAACTGTGGGACGTGTGGGTTCACAGTGCGCTGGGTGAAGAACTGGCTGAAGGGCACAGTTCAAAGGGTTGTAGCGAATGGGGCTACATCTGACTGGCAACCGGTCACCAGCGGTGTTCCTCAGGGTTCAATTCTAGGGCCAGTTCTGTTCAGATCAATGATCTGGATGCAGGAGCTGAATGCTCCATTTGCAGCTTTCCTGCTGATACCAAACTGGGAGGTGCTGTTGACTCTCTTGAGGGACAGGAGGCCTTGCAGAAGTATCTAGATAGATTGGAGCAGTGGGCTATGATTAATGGGATGAAATCAACAAGTCGAAATGCCAGATCCTGCACCTGGGAGGGAGTAACACAAGGCACAAGTATAAATCGGGAGAGAAGTGGCTAGAGAGCAGCCCTGCAGAAAGAGATCTGGGGTTGCTGGCTGACAGCAGGCTCAACAGGAGTCAGCAGCGAGCCCTGGCAGCCAAGAGCGCAAACCGCACCCTGAGGTGCACCAAACACAGCAGAACCAGCCAGTCAAGAGGTGATTAGCCTGCTGTGTTTAGCACTGGAGCAGCCTCACCTTGAGTACTGTGTGCAGTTCTGGGCCCCATAATTTAAGAAGGATGTTAAAGTTCTTGAAAGCATCCGGGGAGGGCAACAAAGCTGGTGAAAGGGTTGGAAGGAATGTCCCATGAGGAGCAGCTAAGGACTTTGGGCTTGTCTAGTTTGGAGGACAGGAGGCTGAGGGGCCACCTCATTGCTCTCTGCAGTTTCCTGAGGAAGGGAAGTGGACAGGGAGGTGCTGAGCTCTCCTCCCTGGGATCCAGTGATAGGACGCTTGGGAATGGTTCAAAGCTGCACCCGGGGAGGTTTAGACTGGACATTAGGAAGCATTTCTTTACCGAAAGGGTGGTCAGACACTGGAACAGGCTTCACAGAGAGGAGATCGATGCCCAAAGCTTGTGTGTTTAAGAGGCATTTGGACAATGCCCTTAACAACACGCTTTAACTTTCGGTCAGCTTGATTCATCAGGCAGCTGGGCTAGATAATCGTTGTAGGTCCCTTCCAACTGAAATGACTATTTCATTCATGACTATTCTAGTCTATTCTATATACAGGTGTATGTAATAGGAGGGCCATGCTCTCTGAGCAGAGTTTTATTCAGAAAGATAAAATTAATCTACTACTTCAAATAAAAATAAAAGTTTTTCAAGTCACATGTAAGACTAGAAGACACTATCAGATCACCTAAACTGATTTTATGCAATGTGTGGTCCTCAACAGCTGGTCATCTGCAAGACAGCAATGTGTTCTCTGCTCTTTCTATACACACGCAAATATATATACAATGTCAAAAGCTATTCTCAAAAGTCATCTCCCAGCTGCTGTTAATACTCGCCAGCCAACACAGTGAAGAGATGCTAGTCCGTATGTCACATTAATATCATCTTCATTATTAAGCTAAAAAAATAGTTATTTTGGCAACTTCAGCTTTGGCATAAATTTATTTTCGTTCACAAAATTATAAATTATGTATCATTTCTCCCCCACCTCTCTTCAACTGCCAAAAAGCTATGGACCAGAGAACTTTTTTCCCAAAACATTGCTTAAGTGTTTTTTCAGTGAAGACGAATGGAGCGTTTTGACCAAGCCTTCTTTTATAGCACAGGCCACAGTATTTTACCCATTTTCCCCCCACAGAGCTCAAAAAATGCATTTCATCAAATCTTCATTTGAAGATACCAAGATATGAAAAATGTACATTTCTTTGAATATGAAAGTATTTCAGCAAAGGTTGGAAGTAACTAGCATGCCAAGTCTAACCACCAGAGTTTCAATTTAAAAGTAATGAAATCTTGAAGCTCACTATTAAACTGAGAAGTCTACAGTCTTTCCATTTGTCACAAAACTACATCCAGCAAAGGTGCCTGGTGTTGACCTCTGGAGAGAACATTAAAAATGAAGTAAGGTAGTGTGACAAAGAGAACGGAAGTAGGTTCATTCAGAGTACTGGGAGAAGTACCTTCTTACTTCACCTGTCACATCTTACTTTAGATTTACAAAAACAAGCAGAGATTTAAATTAATTTCTAATTGCCTTTCTAAAAGAAAGGCAAATTCAGACACTTACCTGTTATGTTGAAACATTTCACGTGCTACTTTTGCTTCAACATGTAGTGTTTCAAACGGCAAGTCTTTATGAATTAGTTTTCCAGCATCCCTTGTAAGAGAACGGAAGTTCTCCTGAAAAACACAAAAAATTGTCACCACTGCTTCTCAGCTGTACTGAATGGACAAACAATAGGAAACACTAAATATTAGTCAAAACAATATGGATCATCTACTGTAAAACCTAAATATAAGAATATTGTTGTAGGATTATAACTCTTACTACTTATCTGCAACAGATTGCTACAGATCATCACTGTTTGAATGGACTGATCCAATGCCCAGTGAAATCAATAGGCATTTTTCCATCAGAAACGATACATAATAATTAGAGCTGAACTTCTTGCGCCTTCCCAACATGATATATACACATACAGTCTTGCTACTGTTAAATATTCATCTGTGTATCCTGTTTCCCAGAGCCGTGACTCCATTTATAAATGACCTCTATTCTGATGGAATCAAAAGAAAAAAGCACTGAATAATTAATAAATAGATATTGATCACTTTGGTCCAGAATCCAAAGCTCTGCATACTCAGATTTGTCAATAAATAAGACACTTTTATTAGGAGAAATTACATTTATAATGTCACTTAGAGAACATTTCAAACTAAGTTACTTCAACTACAACATAATATTGAAGAAAAATTCTGCATTGTACCAACATTGCTTTGTTGGCCATACACACCTCTGCTAATATTTGGGCATGAGAACAAGAACAGACACCAGATGAGTAAAACACTCCTGATCGTACCAGCTACCAAACAGTTATGGGACTTCAAGGTTTCAGATGATTAGACGTACTGAAGAGCATGAAATATAAGCAAGCTATTAAGGAAAGCTTCAGCTGAATGTGCTCACAGTTCTTTTACAACAATAAACTGATTATTCTATTATATATGTGAAAATACACATATTACACACATTTTTATTTTCAGAGGGCTCTACTCACACAAAGGCTATAGGGCTATGGTTGCATCTACATTACCAGGCAAGAGTGGCTGAGCAGGAGCAGATCTGTATAGTAACAAAAATGGCACTGAGGTCCCAACATCAACTATTTTGGGAATTGTATTTCAGACTGGAGCTACTCGAGCCCCATACACTTAAAACCTGAAAGTATCTGGAGGATAGCTGTAGGTTTAATTTCATCTGAAAAGAACCCAGTTTGTGTGCTCTGAGACCACCCTGCCATCACAGCCAGTATATGGTAAATGCACAGATTAGTTGCTGAAGAGTACTACTGATCTAAACTAAAATACTAGTGTAGATATACCCTATGAAAAGAAAAAAAACTCACTGCCCCCTCTTCCCCATTAGAAAAGAACCACTGGACAAGGATGCAGGCATTCCTTCTTTTTGAGGAAGAAGTTATTGTGCTTACGTTTGTTGGCTTCCAGTCATTCAGTCTATTGTCCAAAATTACATCATAACAGAAAGCTCCAGAGATCACTGCAATTCCAATTCCAAAAAGAAAAATATTCATGCTTGTAACAAAGCACATATTTCATTGCGATAATACACACTTACATCAAAATGAATGAGAAGAAAAATAAAATGATCTCAAGAAATCCACCATAAAATATAAATTCTCAGCTGTAATTATACAGTCAAATGGCAGATTAAACCTATATCAGGTTACAGGTGAGCAAAAGTTATTAACCCTGTTTGTACTTCAATCATCTTCCAACTCGATGTACACATCATAATTTTTAGTAACTCAAGTGCTCACAAGGTTATGTAGTTATTAAGGCAAATATCACAGAAACACATCACATCTTCTAAATACGTTACTCATAAAACTTCACAATATAAAGGTTATGTCCTCAAGTTACTAACTTAACCTATGAAATCTTAATTGGTCTGAAACCTAGTTGCCACAGACCAATTTTCCGCACTTGGATAACAAAATTGTTTTCAGTGCAATTGCTATAAACTAAAGCCTACAATAGCATGTAATAAACAAACCAATGCTAAGTACCTTCAATCATTGGAAAAAGAGCCTTTGATTTTTTTGGTAACATTACTAAATAGTCCCTTAAGAAGCAGCAAAAGACAAGACAATCAGTATAAAACACTTATATCACCTGGCACTTCTGGAGCTTTAACCAGATTCACTGAGTACTCGTCTTTGAAGGCCCGCTTTAACACACATGCCATGATCATGGCACAGGAACGCCAGTAGGCCTATAAAGAGAATTTCAAAGCACAGATTTATTACCTATAAGCTGACAACCCATACCAGATGAACATCAGCTATTTATTCCAAAAGAACACCAACATTTAACTGAATGAACTAACCTAGCTGTCAACCCAAGCATTAGTTTCTTTAGCATTTAAAACTTCTATTTGGAGATGATTCTCCATATTAAAATAATCAAAACTGCACTTAAAATGCAAGCCAGATGTTTCCCTGGAGATAGTTAAATCTGAAATCATAGAATACAACAACAATATAGGTTGAAAGGCATGCCCGCACATCACCTAACCCACACCCTGGTCCAACTAACGATAACTGTGTGTGCCCATCAACTACTAAAAACATCTGAACTCTTACGACAACAAAGTTCAAGAAAACAGACACAGAACTGAAAGGGGCATACAGAATCAAGTAGTGATAATCAGGGTCACTTACAATAAGATACAGACTTACCTTGTTCACTTCCTCTGGATCTTCATCTTTGAAAGTAAGGAACTGAATTTCACATGATTTGGTCAAGGGTCTATACATATCCCAGACTTCACCATCCACAAGAGCTAGAACGGATTTCTTGCAATGCCATTCACTTAAGTCTAAAGAAAATTTAAAAAATATTACAGTTATTAACCATACTCCTCAGAGTCAGCAGTTTAGACCCCTGCATTTTCAACAACAAACTGTAAGTTTCATTTTTGTAAATTACTTGGAAAGATGAGCTGTTTTAATAGAGTTTCCAAAACTTAACTCAGTTTCTGCTGATGTATTTTAGTACAAATGTATTTTAAACATACCAACTCCAAATATTCTGAATGCACGTCTGTCACCTTGGTCATTAAAATGTCAATAATACTAACATTTCAAATTTGGATGACAAGTACTTCAGTTGGCGGCACAATTTTCATCACCAGTGGCACAACATCAGTTTAAGAGCCCATTCACTTACGCATGGCACAATTGTACGGAGTAGACAAAGCTTTGTTCATCACAAACACGCTGCCGGGGTGAGACTTCCCAGTGTATTTTACTTCGATTTTCTCAATTCGTGGATACAGAGATAACTGTCTCTCCTTCTCCTTGGTAAAGAGCTCATTACGCATCTGAATCACCTCCTCTGGTGTCAGTCGAGAAACAGCCGGCGTGGAGACGAACCCTGGTAAAAAGGAATGACCAAGAAATAAGCAATAAGGAGTTTTTAAAGCCCTATAAAGCCTTAAAGATGCTTGTTTCTACAGACAGGAAGGCAAGCCCCTGCGCTGCCAATCCGTGTGTCTCTCTCAATGTGCGTGAGGTGACCACATCGGCGACCGCCCATTCTCCGTCCCTGCGTGAAGCCACAACACAGAACACTCTGAGGCAACGGGAGCTCCATGGCGTTCTCTGCCTGCAAAGGCCCCATCCCTCAGCCAGGCCCCTGCGGACCACGGCCGCCGCCTCCCCGCGGCCCGCAACCCACTGC
>VYZM01016298.1:621-27889 GCA_013398915.1 Dromas ardeola | reverse complement strand
TTTTTTTTTTTTTTTTCTCCCTGAAACAACCTGTTACTTGTCAAGTTTTTGGGTTTGGAGGAACCACCCTAAAGTACAACTTAGGGTGACACCTTGCTTTGTTGCAATAGAGGTCTTGCAGGCAGGATACCTTAAAACTTGACTGCTTTGTCTTGAGTATCGGTAGATAATTTTTAATTATTTTTTTTAAACTTGACGACTGCTCTTAATTTGGGATATTTCAATAAAAAAAGGTGAAAAAGGTATCTGCTGACTTCCCAGCAAGACACTTAATGTGTGTGTTAGATATCTCGCTGACCTACCATCTGGATGCTAGCCTTGTTATCAGCTTCAAACATATAGCTCTGCTCAGGAGGGCAGAGTGGAGGATTACTCCATTGCTCATGGCTCTGAGCCTGGTCTGGAAGGGGCAAAAATGCCTTTGGGTTTGGGGAAAATTTTTTTTGGTTTCACTGGCCGTGGGGGGAAGGTCAATTTTGTGTGTATCAGATACTCAGATGTAGAGGTGGAATTTTAATTTTGTAATAGCTGCTCAAGAGAAGCCAAACCAAATATTGGATTTAGCTGTTTTCTTCCCACTGCCCCAGCTCTTCCCTTGCTCTAAAAACCTTGTCCATTTCTCCAAGAATAAAAAAATTTGTCAGGAGTTAGGGGAAGGCTTGCATAAAAAGAGGGGAGGGAAAGCTAGCAGGTATCTATACACGTAATACACGTAAATTGTGGTTTGTTACAGGGCTTTTCATGAGGTTATTAATAAATCTCCTTATGGAGAAGGCACTGCCTACAATAGGGAAGCTAAGCTGTGTAACTGCCAGTGAGCTTTTATTCCTTGCATCCCCCTATTCTTTGAACCTTCTGAGTATCTAAAAGCCTGCTTCTTCTGCTGTATCTCTGTCATTCACAAGAGTCAAGACCAAGATATTGCATTTCTAGTACTGTCTAAGGAGTGAAAATAACTAGCCACATTTTTTTTCCTTGACGCTCGAAACACTACCATCACAGATACACTAGAACAGCTTCTTTGTCGTGCCAGGAAGCCAGCACTGCATCTGCTCTTACCAAGGAACAGTTTTCATTCTGGTTGTAAGGATTAAAAAGTTAACTTCTTTGTTAAAAGCAGTTTCTTCAAGCTGCTAGAAAAACTTCTCACATTTTCCACTGATGTAGGGATAACACATGTATACATACTGTAGGATCCCTAGGTTTTCTTCCTTGATTAAGAACATCTGCAAGGTCTAGGTCCTAATTAACCAGTAAGAGTGTTGGAAATCTTGCCATGTATTTCACAGCATGTTAAGCTACTATCAAGAGCTGTATGTGTTACCACCAGGTCTCAGAGTTGCAGCAGCTGTGTGGTCTGAATGACCAAAACTTGCTCGAGTGTTTAACTCCAGCAGTTTCCACAACATGACAGAAGCGCTGCTGATAGCTGCCACGTAAGTAGAGGGGTGTCTGAGAAGCTCTTTAAGTTCCTTTTGTGTTTTAGACCCCTTTAGCTGTTCAGCCAGAAAATGTGCCTTCTCTCTTGGATTACCATCCTTTATGCAGTCGCACCACGCCTATTAAAATACAAACTTGCTCTCCCCATCTGGTCTTACGTGGGTTTATTATTCCCACCCTGCAGACCCCTCCTTCAGACTACTCCCTTGTTTGTTTTCTCTGGCTGAAGGTATGCAGGGTGTTTTGTTTTTTTTTTTTTTTTTTGTAAATCAGATAAAATCTGCCCAAAGTAAATCCTGTTCCATTATTAATCTTTAAGATTCCAGAAGTCTTGTAACTCAAGATAACTGAAAATCTGAAGTTGAGCTTCTTTCTCCTTTTTTTTCCCATGATACAGGATAATTTCTTCTAGCCCTCGTCCAAAATTTGAAGTCTTAATGCCATGTTTATGTTATGTTTACTTAATGAAGCTGGGTTTACTCCAGTTATTTCAGGCTATGTGCTGGTGCCTAAATCACCAATTTTGGAGATCGTTTATGGACTCAGTCCAACACAGGGGACTCCTGCAGAGGCTGTGAGTACTCCCCCTCTCTCTCCAGCATGTTTGCTGGAGGTTAGCATTCACCAAACAGAACTGATGGAAGATGAAGGCTGCTTAAACACTGACTGCTGACAGCAACGTGGCTGAGAAGAGTGGTGGATCTGAGCCCTGGCTGCCTGTTGTTAACTGTCAGAGTTAACATAGTCAAGCCTGCCAATGCCACCGTGAGCAGGGTTGGTAGCCTTTTGGTTGTAGCAGCCACATCTTAGACTACTAAGAAGAATGGGACTTTTTTTTTTTTTTTTAAGGTGATGCACAACTAATTCTCTCCAAAGGTAGATAGCTGCTCCTCCCCCTTCCCCATTTGTGGACTATGTAATCTATGGACTAATTCTCTTAGGAAAAAAGATATGGCAACAGGAGAGCCAAAACAGACATGAGTGTTTAAATTGATGTGACTGTGGCAAAACTCTGGGTATCACTTGAGTACCTCATGGCAGGTAGTTACGTAGATAAGAAATCTGTATCAGCATCTAAACACATCACCGATGGTTTATCCTGAGGCGGTTGTGTGTCTGAAGGATGCTAACACCACACAGATGTCTGGTTTCCTCTTCTCTTTTAGGTTCAGTAGGAGAACTGCCTTCATTATCACTTTATTCTTGGAACATCGGACTTCCTAAACTTACAGTATCCTCTGAAATCCATTGTTAAGCTTTGCTCTAAACCACCTGCTATTTAGAACTTGGCAAAATACCACAAGACTGCCTTTTCTCTTGTACTTATAACTTTGTTTTGATTCTGTTCTCATGTAACTTCCTCCAGGCACACTGTTTCCTTTGATTTGGTTTGACTAATATGCTTTTCCTTAATGATTCCTCCAGCTAGTAGTTTCAGTTTACAGCTGTGTGCGTGGTTATCAAATGGAAAGCGTGTATTTTTGGGATTCACTTCTAAACAAATGGAATTACTGGCGCATAAGAGTAGGGCTGTTTTCTCAGTCTGTATAAAAGCAATTGATGAACAAAAAGTTTACTAGTACAGTAATATGCCAAGCTTTCACTATTGATCTTTATATGGTGAATTAAAATCCAAAGCTTAAAACTAAGTTTCTGAATAGTTGTTGGAGGCATTTCTAAAAGGACAATTTAGGAAAGAGATGCTCTAGCCTTGAAGGGCTCTCCTGTCTTTCTGCTTGATCAGAATATATAATGGTTTTAATTTGGTCAGCTATCTCTGCAACACCTTAAGTTACTGTTTGGACTCTGATGCCTCTTGAAGAGGGTCATGTACACGTGTGGTTTGTGTGTGTGAGGAGGAATGCTGTGTGTGTGTTGAAGTTCTTTATTTTTTTCTGATGTATTTTATACTTGCTGCATTGCATAATACAATCTTCATGTGTTCTATAAATCCCCTGATGCAACGGGAAATATAGAGACTTTGTCCAATTGTAAGCTCCCAAAACAAAGTATGCAAAGTAATTCCATGGTGACTTGCATAGTGAGAAGTACCATGATCCTGCCCCAAAAGTCATAAAATGTGTTTTCTTATTGTAGCTTCTAGCTTATGGATACTTAGACTGTGACAGTGGACTGCCTGACATCTCTATTAAACAGAAGGAGTGAAGTTTCCAGGTCTATGAAACAGTGAATGTAATACAGTGGTGAATTGCCTGTATTTGAACTGCTTTGAGTCCAGACAGAGAAGGTTGGTGTGTCACTTATAAATGGCTCTACCCACACATTGGAGTCCTAGAAATGGTCTCTACCTAAGTGTTAGCTGCTGTCAGGATCTCAGAACAAAATGTTCCTCCCTATCATGAACGCATGAAGGAATATGTTATTTCAATAGATAAACACGATTTCTTATCTATTGGCATATAGGATAAAAAGGGGTGGTGGTGTTATTGTTCTAGAAACAGCATGGTTTGGGTAAAAGTCAAAAGCTAATTTTCTTTCCGTAAATCTAAATAGGGCTTAATAGATTAAAAGGAAAATGACTTAATGACTTCAGGCTTTATTCTAGACCAAGCTTAAACGAAACCAAGGAGGTGGGCTTGGTGTGGACATGCAGAAGTAACGGTAACTTTGGGAGGTGCTGGAGAGGTGGTTCCCTCCTCTGGTTTCAACAGGGTCTGTGGGGGGTCATTTTGGTCTTTTAAAGTACAACAGGAAAGTTTCCTTTCTTGATGGGGTGGAAAAAATTTCCAAGAACTATTTGTAAGGCAAATATTTTTTGCTATTTCAGTACTCTAACGGTATGTAAATGGCATTGCTGGAATTGACGTCTTCACTTCGTATTTAGTTTTGTATTACAAACTTCTGCTGTAACTATTTTAGGGTAATGTACACGTGACGATAAAATTAAAACACATTAAGGACAGGATAGTTGCACACAAACTTGGATCTTTTGGTAATGTGCACGTATGAACCTATGTTTCTCTTAGAAACAAGAACTGTTGGACATACATTTGGAAGGGGGGAAGGGGATGGTGGGAGACCTAGAAAGCAGCAGCTTTGAAGAGCAATACAGGAGTACGGGGTGCGGGTGCCCCGGCGGGCCCGCCGGGGGGCGCGGCGGGGCGGCCCCTGTGGTGAGGGGCCGGGGCTGCCCCGAGCCGGACGCAGCCGGTTCCAGCCGGCTCCGACCCACCCCCCGCAGGGCACGGCTGAGCCCCGCAGCCACCATGGCGGCGCCGCGGGGAAAGCCTCTGTCAGACAGGGCAGAACTGCCCGGCAGCCGGGGCTGAGGGGGAGAGGGCGGGACGCAGCCCGGCCAGCCCCGGGGGGAGAGGGGCAGGATCCCCTGCAGAAACCATGGTGGAGCAGGTATTGCCCTGCAGCCTGTGGAGGACCGTGCTGGAGCAAGTGGATATGCCTTGAAGGAAGCTGAAGTACATGGAGGATCCGCGTTGGAACAGGCTCCTGACAATAACTGCGGCCCATGGAGAGGAGCCCACGCTGGAGCAGGGGAAAAGTGTGTGGAGGAAGGAAGGGCAGAGAGGAGCTGTCATGGACTGACTGCAACCGTTGTTCCCCACAACCCCTCTGCTTACTCTGTTTTAGTTAGCAATAAATTTAATGTATTTTCCCTAAGTTGAGTCTGTTTTGCCTGTGGTGGTAATTGCAAAGTGATGTCCCTGTCTTTTTCTTGACACATGAGCTTTTTAACTTCATTTTCTCCCCCACTGAGGAGGGAAAGTGAGAGAGCGGCTGGGTGGGCGTCTGGCAGCTGGCCAAGGTCAACCCACCACAACAGGATACAGTGAAAGAGTAACTGAACTTTTGCCTTGGTGCTGGGAACTCAAATGCCTATTCTTACTCCATGTAGGGGTAGTGCGCCATGACTCGGAGGCAATGCTTATAGATACTGATAGAACCACAATCTGTATTTTTAAAGGATGCTGAAAAAAAACCCCAGAAAATTATAGAAGGAAAGGACGGTAGGAACAGTTTGGGTGGAGAATTCCCTCTGTAGTGCCTGACTTGAATAATAAAGAATGATCTTCAATTAAGAAGAAAACCATGATGGTGTGTGGGACCAGTACTGTTCAATATCTTCATCAGTGACACAAACAGTGGGATCGAGTGCACCCTTAGCAAGTTTGCTGATGACACCAAGCTGAGTGGTGTGGTTGACATGCCTGAGGGATGGGATGCCATCCAGAGGGACCTGGACAAGCTTGAGAGGTGAGCCCATATGAACCTCATGAAGTTCAACAAGGCCAAGTGCAAGGTCCTGCAAACGGACTGGGGCAACCCCCAGTATCAATACAGACTGTGGGATAATGGGATTGAGAGCAGACCTGCTGAGAAGGACTTGGAGGGAACTGCTGGATGAAAAGCTGGACATGATCTGTCAGCGTGCACTTGCAGCCCAGAAACCCAACTGTATCCTGGTTTGCGTCAAAAGAAGCGTGGCCAGCAGGTTGAGGGAGGTGATTCTGCCCTTCTGCTCTCATAAGACTCCACCTGGAGTACTGCATCCAGCTCTGGAGCCCTCAGCCCTCAGGAAAATCATGGACCTGTTGGAGCGTGTCCAGAGCAGGGCAACAAAAATGATCCAAGGGCTGGAGCACCTCTCCTATGAAGACAGGCTGAGAGAGTTGGGGTTGTTCATCCTGGAGAAGAGAAGGCTCCAGAGGGACCTTATTGAAGCCTTTGAGTACTTAAAAGGGGCCTACAAGAAAGATGGGGACAATCTTTTTAGCAGGGCCTGTTGCAATAGGAGAAGGGGTAATGGCTTTAAACTAAAAGAGGGCAGATTTAGACTAGATAAAAGGAAGAAATTTTTTACACTGAGGGTGGTGAAACACTGGCACAAGTTGCCCAGAGAGGTGGTAGATGCTCCATCCCTGGAAACATTCAAGGTCAGGTTTGACAGGCCTCTGAGCAACCTGATCTAGCTGAAGATGTCCCTGCTTATTGCAGGGGGGTTGGACTAGATGACCTTTAAAGGTCATCTAAACCAACCATTCCAACCCAAACCATTCTATGATGGCACCTTCATACAAAGAAGGTGCTAACTCAGAGCAGTGAGAACTGTCATGGTTTAGCCCCAACTGGCAACAGAGAACCATGTGGTCTTTCTCTCACTCCTCACCCCCAACAGCATAATGGAAGGAGAATTGGAAGAAAAAAGCAAAACTTGTGAGTTGACATAAAGGCAGTTTAACAGAACAGCAAAGGAAAGAGGAAAGCAACAACAACATTACTGATAGAGGAATATTGAGGGGATCTTATCAATGCTTCTAAATATCTAAAGGGCAGGTGTCAAGAGAATGGGGTCAGGCTCTTCTCAGTGGTGCCTGGTGACAGAACAAGGGGCAATGGACACAAGCTGGAACACAGGAAATTCCATCTCAACATGAGGAAAAAATTCTTTACTTTGAGGGTGGCAGAGCACTGGAACAGGCTGCCCAGAGAGGCTGTGGAGTCTCCTTCTCTGGAGACTTTCAAGACCTGCCTGGATGCATTTCTGTCCAGCATGCTCTGGGTGACCCTGCTCTGGCAGTGGCGTTGAACTAGATGATCTCTGAAGGTCCCTTCCAATCCCTACAATGCTGTGATATACAAAACACCATTAATGTACCACAAATACCTGTTTGACTAGTTTGGGTCAGCCATACCAGCTGTGTCCCAGCTCCTTGTGAAAATTAACCCTATCCCCACCAGAACCAGGATGAGAACCTATAGCTGAAAACCCAAATGGACTCACTCAAGTGAGAAATGAGGCATATGCTTCAAAAGAGGTAACCAACTGTCAAAAGAAAACAGTAAGAAGCAAAAATTCTTGATCTGTTCGTGTCTTCAAATCAAGACTGGATGTCCATTTGCTAGGTTGTGTGCTACTCTTCCTCCATTAGGGCCCCCATTGATTCTTTGGGGTTGAACAAAGGGAGGTCTCTGTGTGTGAGAGGTAAATAGCAAGATTAGACTAAAAGGAGTAAAGCAAGACTAGTTTCTATCAGTCAAAAGAACATTATTCTCTTAAAGAAGCTATGTTTCCAAATATTCTTGATGGTGAGAGGGGCTCAGTTCTCGTTCATACTGTCTGTAGCAATTGTTGAGTTGGCTGATGCAGATGGAGGAAATGGACTGCATTAGGAGTGTCCATGCTCTCTTCAAAACTGGTCCTAAACACAAAGGAACTTTAGATGCTTTTGGAAAGGCAAAAAAAAAAAGTTAATGTAAACCTGTGTAAAGAACTGTATTTAGCTGATCTTAAGCACTTGGTAGACTTGTAGCCTGCCGTGGAGTAATCAGTATAACTGTGACTGACTCGTGGGCCTTGCATGAATGTTTCTGAATCACGAGGGAACATGGCGGAGTCCTTTCCTGCTCTTGAGAGAGAATGCATAGCGATGTGCAGTGGGGGAGGAGGGATCTGAGTGGGGGGCTAGTGGTTATTTCACTTGTTTCTGAAATTTCAGTATTCCCAATACAAGAGATATCCAAGAATGTATGGGGTTTTTTTCTCTCTTTGATACAAAACTGTAGAAATGTTGACTAATGTTTTCCATCTCATTTCAACAGGAATTTAGGGTAACTGCCAATTACTGCACGCATTGCTTTACCCTGTAGAAGCTGTACATGGTATTCTTCGGTAAACATGCCTGCCTTGTAGTAGGAATACAATGGAAAATACACTTATGGATTAATATAAGTCTCCTCAATTAGAAACAGACTGAGACGTTACCCCAGTATAAAACAACGACTGTTTATATAGAACTTCTCACATGTAAATATTATCATGCTATTGTAAAAGAGAAATATTACTATTTTTTTACAGGTGCCAGGGCACAGGGAAGAGAAGAGGAATTGTTCAAGGCCACCCACATGGCCAGCCCTGGTCTAGCTCTTAGTCCCGTGCTCTCTCTAGTAGACAGTATCTAATCTGTCCACTGTAAGGAGGTCTTGAAAATATCGCTTGTAGATGCTGAAGCGCATACGAAATTACAAGTGTTTATTGCTGAATTGTCTTTTTTTTTCTGTCCCCTTGCAGATCGTAAAGTGTCTGGAATTTCCATTGAAACGGATAACAAAAACGTAAAAGCAGAGGAGTTCAAGGGTACAGTATGGACATTGTTGTGATTATTTTTAATACATACACAATACATGCAAACTACGTATACAGAAGCTGTGCAGCTGTTAAGATTGTATCCCTCTTTTCTGAGGGGTCCTGCTCCTACTCTCTCAATTGACTCTTTGTGTAATATTGGTCTTGTCCTCATTTTCTCTTACTTGATGTTGGGTTGGACTAGATGCTCCCCAGAGGGCCTTTTCAACCTCACCTGTTCTGTGATTCTGTGACTTGGTTGTCAGTCTTGATAGCTCACTATGTAACTTCTGCCTTGGTTTCCTTCCACCCAAAATGATGGGAACTGATAGAAAGGAGGAGCATTAATTATCTTACAAGACAGAAAAGTGAGGGACTAGAGAGAGAACAACTGTAAGTCAGCTAATTGTCAGTAACTATAACTTAATAGCTATTTTGAATTGTCAGTAACTATAGTGGCTATTTACATATTTATATATGTCATATGTAAAATGACAAATGACTTCCAATAATGTCCTAGAGAAGTTAAGGAGGCAGGGAGGAAAACCTGATGTTTGCTGGGTAGATGAGAAAGGGGTCCTAGTAGTGTGTATGTGAGATTTGTGGTTTATGTGGGGGTTTTTGTTTGTTTTTTTTTCCTTTGCATTTGGTTAGAAAGGAGAGAGGTGGGAATTGAAAGAACTGTTTGCTGAGCTTTAGGTTTTATTCATCTGTTTGAGGTAATAATCAAATATTTTAGAGGTCTATAAAGCTGTCAGCTGGGCTCCTGTCAAGTATTTTTGTCACTTTGGGGGAAGAGAACCTTAATACATTTAGAGCTCAGGACAGGCAAGAGAAGAGAAGCTCTTCAGATAATATTAAAGCTTGATTAGGTTCTGTCTCTTTGTATGATATACGGCTTGCATTTTGTTCTTTTGTTGTTTGTATGATAGAGTGAGATCAGTTTAATGTAGCTCAGATGCCATGCCGAGTTCTTTTTGTGTCGCAGCACTAAGGGAATGGCCAGGGGCTGACAGGCCTCGCTATTCAGCTGAACGCCGCTGAACTGAAATGCATTTTTCTTTTATACTCCAACTCCTGCTGCTGTAGAGGAGGGTGGTCTGTCACTGGAACAGGCTCCCCAGGGAAGTGGTCACGGCACCAAGCCTGTCAGCGTTCGAGGAGTATCTGGATGACACTGGTAGTCGTATGTTTTAGTTTTAGTTAGTCCTGTGAGGAACAGGGAGTTGGACTCGATGATCCTCATGGGTCCCTTCCAACTTGAGATATTCCATGACTCTGTAACCAGATGATAGCCTCCAGAGCAGATGTAAATCCAAATTAAACATTGTCCAGACCTCTCCAACATCCCAGAAGGTTCTTCCAGGCCTGGCAGAGCCTTTGCTGATGCACAGTGTGCTGTGGGCCTACCTTAATGCAAGTCAAGTAGACCTGTTCTGGAAAATACCTTTCACTGACTCTGTTAGTATGGGAAAAAGAAGGAGAGGGGAACTATAACTATGGAGGGTTTTATCATGTTGTCTCTGTTCTGCGTGCGCTCCCTTTCTTCCACGTCATTCCCTTCCTCCAAGTAAGATTAGTGGGACGGCATCAATGCTAGCTTTTCTGAAACAAAAAAAGGTAGCGTGCAAGAAAGGGGCAGCACATTCAAGATGGAGGTGACTTGTTCAGCTGAGAACACTTCAGCTGAGCTGTCTCTGTGTCAACTAATATAGACCAGCTCATGAGATCAGCCAACTGTCACAAGGTCAGTAGCAAAAGCAAGCTGAGCTTGAATGATGGTTTTTCTTTGTTAGAAGGATACAAAAACAAAATGGAAAGGAAACTTTAGCAAATCTTAAGATTCAGGAAGCCTCCACCCATCCACTCAACCTGAAGTCAGGAACCTCAGGCTTCCTGAGTGCACAGCATGTTTTTCGAAGCGGCCAGTGCGTGTGTAACATGTTTCTGGCAAAGAATGCTCTCCTGCCTCAATTTTTCTTTCAAGTCTGGACATTTTTTTCCCCTGTGAGACATCACCAAGGCTACCAGTCTGGCCCCTTGAAAGCCTTTTGTTTCTCTACAGAACAGACCTGGGAAATCAGACTCTAAAGGGTGAGTGGGTAGATCTGTCGGTAGCTCTTAATTGCCCTTCAGCCTTGTTTGCTGAGGCTGGAAACAAGGGTGCTGGTTAATGCAGATTGACTGTAGGTTTGAGCAGTGGATGTTTGTCTCCTGAAAGCTAGACAGGCATTGCCAAAACTATAAAGGCTTTTGATCCTTGATACTCTGGCCTATATTGGAAGATGAGCAGCCTAAAGGTGGCAAGTTCAATATTGTATTTGTTTCTCTTACAGGAGTTTCTGGGAGATACTAAACTTTACTTTATTAATAGATTTGAAGGTAGCCAGATGTGTGGTTGTATTCTTTCTTCTGATGTTGTTTCCCAACAATTCTTATTAATACCTTGACTTAAGAGTTATTTACTAGGGAAAAATATAAAGAGATATTTCAGCATGCTGTTCCATGGAGAATGGAACTACTGAAACACTGAGTTTGTCCCAATAACTCACCTATACATTTTGTCATGTCTTCCTCTTTAGTTCCCCCATAGTAACTATAGGCTTGACCATAGACCATGATTGCTATGATGCAAGCTACTTATTAGAGACCTTCACTCACTCCAGTTGCTCACACCACAGTCCCATCAGTTTGTTTGGAGACTGATGTTTTTTGCCATCATCTGTTAGTCCCTCTTTGTCATGTTTGTGTGTCTGTGCTTTGGTTTGTTGCTGCCCCCTTTACTTTTTATCACTTTTGCATTGAAAAGGTCCTTGATTGGAAAACCTTAATGAAGCAGACTTTCACCTTCCACATACCCTTACAATAACCAATGTGAAACTGTAACTGAATACATAAGTTACTCAGGAGAATATTTAACCATCTTACTGGTATGTTTTCCATCTGCATTAAGATATACGTTCGAACAGCTAAACTACTGATACTGAATTCAGAATGGCAATCCACAAAATACTGTTAAGAGGGTCAGAGACCTTTTTTAATGGTGGTGCGCTCACTGACAAAAATATTTAAACCTAAAATGGGGGTAGTAATACAGAATCTGTGCCCATCCAACATGGGAATATCTAGTCCCCAACATCTGAAATTTGATTCAAAGGCCACTGAAGTATGGGAAAATTACTAGTTTCTGTTTCCCCGTTGTGTTTGTGTAAGTCTGGAGAAGGTCTGATGGCATCTGGCCCTTGCTGACTGCTCAAGTCCTTTTGAAGGGGGAATATTAATTTCACGGAGCCTGAATGCGTACCAAAAACAATGGTAAAGTCTCTAATTTTCCCTTTTGTGTTCTTTCCCCCCCACACCCTCTAGAGGCTATTCTTAGTTGCAAGCACAAATTTTCAAAAGGGATGAGCTTAAGAATAGAATGGAAGAAAATCCAGTCTCAAGAAGTCTCATTTGTCTACTACAATGGTGAATTTACAGGTAGAGTACTACAAACTTATACTATTGGTTTAACATGTCATTCTGTAACATAGATATCGACTCTTTCTTGGGAAAATAACTGAAAGAGAATGCTCTTGACTGTCCATACTGAACAGCTGTCCTTTTGAAGAAAAGAATTCTTCCCCAGGGGTAGGAAAAATATTTCTTAATAAAATCATCAGTGTTTATTTACCTTTTTAATGAAGTTAAATTTAATAAAACTCAAGACTAAAAAAAATGTCACTGCACATTCCTTGACATTTTTCAAAAACGAAATTACATTCAGATATAAACTCCCCAAAACTACTGCAAGCTCTGCACTCCTATCCTATAAAGAGGTTTCTGAAGCTTTCTGAAGAGCTGGAGGCTTCGATATGAATAATGCAGCAATTTTATATACATAAAATATAAAGTCAGCTGTATATTCTAAATTATTTGTATTCTTTTCAGAAGTGGAATTTCTGTTTATATATTTTCTGAAAAGGACTTACCTCAGCTTTGTGTGTTGAAGAAAATATGGGTCTCTGGTACCTTGTGCACAATAAATGAAGGTTGAGAAGTAAAAGAAAAGCACAGCGATTTTGTTAGTTTGTAGAGCTTGCAAGATGTGCTGGTCTTGGCTTTTTCTGCATATATTTAATTTAGTGAAACACTGGAACTCACGGTTCTGTGTGTGCATGTGACTTCAATTTCAAGTTTAATTTAACAAGCTGTAGAATTAAAAAAACCCACCTAATTGTAAGAAGTCTGATGGCAATATCTTTACTGAATCCATCACGTTTTTCTTGCCAAGTTAAAATGTCAAATACTTTATTGTGGTCTTGCTCACAATTCTTTCTATAAGGTAATTAAGTTAGTGATTGCCATTCCTCTAGTGGAAAACTATGTCTTTTTTGTCACCTGACTACTGCTATACATGTTTCTTGAAATATCTTCGGAAAAAAAAGCATTCCATCTTCCAACTAGAAAACATGTAACAGAGGTAGGTTTTTTTGAACTGAGGGGCTTTCTGGACTAAATGGACAAGTTGTAGAAGGCTCTTACTGTCTTGGGAGGGGGATTACATATTACCCCTTGGTGATAGATAACTAACATTGAACAAATGAGCAATAGTTCATAAATTGTACGTGATTGCAGAACAAGCCAATGAGACGTAGACAGCTGCTATAAGCAAAAAGCAGAAACACCTCTGTTTGTTCTCCCTTAAAGGTGATCTTCGAGGCCGAGCAGAGATGCTGAATACAGGAATACGTATTAGAAATGTGACTAGAAAGGATTCTGCGACATACCGCTGTGAAATCAGTGCAAAGAGTGAAGAGGGGCAACGCCTGGGAGAGGCTACTATTACTCTCACAGTGTTGGGTACAAACTTTGTTACTTGGGCTTCTGTAAAGACATTGAATGATTGCAAGGGGTGTTGAAGGTAGGGTTGTCCATATGATGTGTGGCTGCTGGGTTTTTGGGTCTTCTTTGGGCTGGGTTTATAAACACATGTGCACCTTCTACAGCATACATTACAAAACAGCTTTGTAAAATGCACGCTTGCATTAGAAAGGAGTAAACTAGGGGTTTGTTGATATAAATGTGGGGTTTAGTTCTCAAAACTTAGCAAGCATGCTGATTTATGTGATCATGAAATGTCCATTTCTACTAAAACTGAAGTCACTCAGTGGCTGAGACTCTCTGGATAAGCTGATCATAGAGTTTGGCACTGGATAGTCAGCATCTGTCAACACTTATCAAATATTCCTAAGCAGCGGTTCATTCCAATACGCTACAGTCTCCACATGGTTTTGGAAGGAGAAACTGCTGCAATGTCTGCACAATGCCAGCCGGCGAGCGAGCAATCTGTGCACTTTATTTACAGGAGAGATGCTGCTGGCTTGGGGGGGGTGGCTGTTCTTTGTGGCTTTTTGTTTGTTTTCTTTCTCAGTCAGGGAATGGAGGGAAAAGTGAATATTGAGCACATTCTTCTTACACTGTTCCTCGTATTTTTCCCAGGGGATGAGTGGTAGAAGTTGGTAGTTTTCTTCTTTTCTCCACATAGGGAGAAAAGAAAATATTTGTTTTTGTAGTTTCCATACAAAAATAATGATCTTTTAAAATTACAAATGAAGTCTCAAAGGTCTTCATAAAGGATGATAAAAAGTTCATGGACTTCTGTTTAGCTCCAACAATGTGGTAACCCCACTTATTCTTTCTGACAGTCATTTTTCAAATCCAGTTGACTTTTTTTAATGCAAAAGATCTTTTTCCTCTTCCTCATTTCTGTTTTTAAATACTGGGGCAGGGAAAGGGGGAATTGGTGGACTACAGGTACCATGAGTTGTCCCTCCTCTGTCTGTGAGCAAGAAGCCCCATAAAAGAAACAAGGTGAAAAGATCTCTCTGGGTTTGGATGAGAGTGTATAGATTGGAGACAGGATGACACAGCATGTAGTGCGGGAGTCTGGGAACAAGCCTCTTTCTTCCATTTTTAGCAACTCACAAATTCTCTCCAGTAGCAGGGCTCTGCCTTCAGCCCCTTCTCCAGCACCTCATTTCATTAACACGATAGTTTCTAAGCATGTATACAAGTGCTCACCTCCTCACCAGTTGACTGTCCAACTGTTGTCACATAGACAATGCTGATAAGACTGTGTAACAAGTGCAATTTCATTTTCCAGTTGCTCCAACTACTCCGGTATGTGAGGTACCCAGCTCCGCAATGACGGGAACAGTAGTGGAACTGAGCTGTAAGGAGACCGAAGGGTCTCCTCCCTCTGAGTACCAGTGGTACAAGAACGGTGTTCCCTTACTGGAAAAGTCAGGAGCAGGCAGTGCTAGAGCAGCAAACATAACTTACACCATGAATAAAAAGTCTGGCACTCTGGTAAGTGTAATAACCAACTCTGTCATAACCAGCTATCAAGAAGACCAAATTTACTGTTTAGTACAATGATGCCCAGGGGTCTTAATCCAAAAACGCACAAGGTCTTTGTCGAAGATCAATGTCATGCTGACATATGTGATAACAAATGTAGAAGGTATCAAGCCATAGGCGTGATACAGACAAATTGGGTGAGTTGCAAAGCTGCAGTAATGATAAATGAGCAGAATCTAGAAAAGAAATGACAAATTTCACCTTGTCATTTAACAAACCAGTGCCAGGTGAGAATGATCTCTCAGTATGTCACCAGAGTTGTATTTGGTAGCACCGTAAAATCTGAAATAGCAATTTCACACATGTCAGTGGGAGTGCAGCACTAAGGGTAGTCCAGAATCTGTGCAATCCAGTGGCATTTACAGGTTCCAGTCCAGTAATTGTGAAGTCAGTGGGAAGTAGTCGGGGCTGTAAGTCACCTTAGTGTGTTTTTTTTGTTTTGTTTTTTTTTTTTTGTTTGGTTTTTTTGCGGGGGGAGGCGGGGATGTCCCTCAGAAGCAGCCATCTCTTGCTCCTAGCTGATCCTTCTAAAAAAATTGATATGTACTACTTATGATGCATTGTCAGCTGAGATTTTTCAGAAGTAAAGAGCTGATCTAGGGACACCCTATTCTTGTGCACGATCAAACCTGGAAACTGAAATGTGACTAAGCATTCCGAAGTGCTGTGGATCTTTCAGCGTGCTGTGGAAGTTAGGTGGACTACTCAAAATTACCAATCACTTCTGAAAATCTTAGTTTTAAAGTACAGCATATATTAAAGGGAAAAAAGTTAACAGGTCTAATAATGAAAAAAATAACAATAAATACAGAGAAACACTGGAACGGATATGACATCAGTCTCTATCCATCTCTTGCTTCCTTATTTTCATTTTTACAGCAGTAGTATTTGATAAATAATGCAGTTAAGCGTTAGAAAGTGCCATTTCTTATGGGAGGGAGAAGCCCACAAACTTTCCCTGGGAAATATAGGTTTTTGTGCTGCAATAATTTTTTTTTTTGGTGAAATGAACAAAACATTCTCATATTAGGGATTCTGAAATTGGAGCATGCCTAAAAAAATGTATTTCATTGGAAAGTACTGATCCACTGAAAAAGAATCTCCTTGTAGATACACACCATCAGTTAAAATGTCCATCTAAAACACCCTCTTAGACCAGAAGCTGAATTTAAAGACCAGGGGATGTGACTAGGGAGCTGAATTATGAGGTCAATTTCTCACTTTCTTTCAGGTTTTTTTGTTTAAAAAAACAACCAACCAAAGCCTGTTGACATGTCAAAATTTCTATCCCACAGGAAATTCTGATTTTTTTTCCATTCTGATAATGGTTTTGGACTCTGTCTTAACAGCTATTTAACACAGTTACAAGGAATGACACTGGAGAGTATTACTGTGAAGCCTCCAATGGGATCGGATTATCTCAGAAATGCTCAGTGAAGCGAATGCAAGTTGGTATGTGTCAAAGCAAATAAGGGTGGAAAACAGTCTTGCAATAGGAATGATTTTATTGCGTGATGCTGACAAGCTAAGATCAGATTGAATTACATCTTTTTGTTTGATTATGGCATTTTGGGGGAGGAATAATAATAATGATAATAATAGTTCCTTAAATGTAGTTGCTGTGGCTACTTAAAGCATTCCTTTCTTACAGCACAAACATGTCTCAATGCATTTCACAGAAAAGCAGATAGTGTAGTACCCTAAAATTATTGTAGCAGCCAGCCTTTATGTTGCTAAACGCTGAACTTCACACAGCAGCAGTATCCATATGAAATCCTTAATATTTCAGAATGCGTTTGTGAAAGCTGTACAGCATAGCGTGCCCATCCACTGGGTTATTTTCTTTATGAAAAGCCTCCCTTTTGAGATGCATTCATGTGAGATCTTAATGCAGCAGATCAGAAATTTAACTGTGACTCATTTATACCTGCCAGAGGAACACTGAAGAAGTCAGTGTATCTTAAAAAAAAAAAAAAATTAAAAAAAATCATGCTGCCTGTTTCTTTTCTACTTGCATAGTGGAGGTGAAGTGTAACATTGGTTAGCTAACAAAGAATTTGGCAAAGGCTGGAGGGGCAGAGTCTATAATAACCCAAAAGGTATGAATGTTTTTGCAGAATATAATACTAGCTCTTGCAGATGTGATAGGAAAGCAGATGGTAAAGAAACAAAGTTTCTGAAAGATCCTAACAAATACTTTATAGACCAAGTATTCTATAAAGCAATTATCTGGTGCTTTCTTAGAACTTGGCTGAAAATCAGCGTATCATGACTTTTAATGCATTCCTGGTTGATTTTGAGCAAGAGTCCCACGAGCTACCAAGACGGAATCCTCTTGTTGGGGAAATACTCACCAAAGTCCTAAACTGCTATCAAGCAATGCACAAAAATTGATAGGCTTGGGGGTAAAATTCCCAACTATATATTAATGTATGCTTAAAGTCAGGATCCAATTAAGTAATTGGATATATAACAAAAACCTATGAAAATTATTCTGCTTGTTGATGTTATTGTTTTTCTTAAAACAGATGATTGTCTGAGGCTCTTAATGGTTAGATCAGGAAATGGGCATGGGTCCTCACCTTCAAAATAAAAATGGCTAGATGTTTCCGTAGCACAGTGCAGAGTTTAACTTTAGACATCTGGGCTAAAATATTTGTTGGCCTTTATTGTGTTGAATTTGAAAAGCCTTGCTGTTTAAAATTAAAGAATGCATTGGATTTTAAATAACTTGCCTCAAGAGTTCTTCAGGATTGGGACCTTTGCCATCAGCTGCTTTAGTTATTTTAGGCAAACTAACTGTATGAAAACGCTTGTTTTAAGACTTCTAAATATTTCCAGATATTTTCCCTTAGAGACGTATGACACGAATAATACTTATTGGGGATAGGTATAATGAGGAATGTGTATCCCTTGATCCCTGTTATTCTTTCCTTACTTTTGACCTAAACTGAGCAGTTGAAGTGTATCAAGGATTGCTGTTAATGTGTCTGTGATATAGTAATGCTTTTGGATTGCTTATCTACATCTACCTGTTACATCTACCTGTTACTAATTAACTTATGTAGTTTGGGCCAAAGACCACCTATAAATACAAAAGGTCCCTGTAGTAATTAGAGGGAAAAAATCCAGCCTATGGAAACTTTTACAACTTATAACATTGGACTTACATTTTATAATTACAGATGACCTTAATGTAAGTGGTATCATCGCTGCAGTAGTATTTGTGGCTCTGGTAATGGCATTGTGTGGCCTTGGAGTATTTTATGCCCAAAAAAAGGGCTACTTTACAAGTAAGTAAAGTAAAATCAGTCCTTCCTTGTGTCAAAAAAAATATCTGTACTTCTGCTGACTGTAACATGTCCTCCTTTTCATGAAGGCTCCAACTCCATGGTACTAAAGCTAAAGAGTATTACAACAGCCACTTTATTGTGTAGACATTTTTATTCTGCCAACTTCTACTTCAAAAGATACTTTACGAATGACATGGAGACGTTCATGCAGTTGCATAAGGCTACCAAACAGCAATCTGGGGAAAGCAGCGAGCCGAACGCTGGTTCTTGGAGCCTCTCTGCTCTGGTTTTGAGAAGGGATGGCAAAGAAAGGCAACATAAAAACAAGCCGTGCAAGTTCACTTGTAGTCTAAAAATTCTGAGCGGATGAGATCTGATGAAGGGGAAACTAAATTACTGGCTCCCTCTTCTGGGTCGTGGGGAAAGTGCACATGGAGAAACCTTGCTTTTTAAGGATTGCTGCAAAAAATCTCAACACCCAGCAACCCTTTCCATAGCATTTACATCAGTGCCTGTAGAGTTCAGCAGGAGGGATGCCAAATGGTGGGGTCTGAGAAGGTCTGCTGCCTAAAAGTAAAAGGCTAACAGAGCTGCTGTTAGAATTCATGTTCACTTGGAAGTTCATTTACCTTTGAAAGCAACCTAATCTTTTTCTGTTTAAACTCACTGCACCAAAAAGAGACATTTGGTTCAGGAACTCCTTCTAAAAACTGAAGAGCTGAATAAGCTATGAATAACTATTTCAAAGAACTTTAAATCAGCTAAGGAAACTGTTCTTGTACTAAACTTTTTTTTTTCTTTTTCAGAGGGAAGCTCTTCCCAGTAAGTATCTCGATGCAAGTAGCGCACAAATCACTGCAAAGTTCATTTACATTTCTGATGATTTAGTAACTGTGATGATTGTTTAAGGCCTTTCTCACATGATTCTTGTACAGTGGCTTTTTTGAACATTGAAACAAACCTGATCCTACACACCAGCTTGTTCCCTTGTTTAGAACCAGTGTGATGGTCAGAAGATGAATTAAGGATTATTACTGTGATAAATGTTCAGAGATGTGTCTTTTTGCATAGTTAAGGTTTATACCCCTAACTCAGCTACAGGCATGCATTTGTCTTCTCTTCAAATTGGACAAAAGATGCTCAGAACCAAACTGAACTGTCCTCATATCCATGTCTACAGATTATTTCAGGAAATATTTGACAGATGGAGGCTTTATGAGGGTGTCTGGTTTACTCCTTTAATATGGATTTGTTTCATGCATTTAAATTTCTTAGTAGAAAGTCAGAATTTCTCAAGCTATTTTAGTGGTCCTACTAAAATTGTATGCTTCGTTAAAGGCTGCCCCCAATTTTTTTTTTTTCTTTTAAAAGTTTATTTTAGCACTTCTAGGTAATAGCAGGTTAAAAAAAAAAGGAAGTAATAAGAAATAAAAGTATGACTTTAAAATACTATGCTGTTTATGCAGCATGACCATGAACTAGACAAAAAGCATAACGAAGCATTGAAAAGACAAGCTAGGGAAGGTAATTTTACAGTGGTTGATGAGATAATGACAGCTGTCTAAAAGCATTCAACGGATTTGTTATCGTAACTTTTTTCTAAGAGAGGGGAAAATCTCTAAGGATTGCTGGAAATCAGGAAAAATACATTCATAAATAAGGTTCTCAAAGGGTTAAAACTAACACCATAAAAGTCACTATTTAACCCATGTTCTCTTCCTGTTAACAGAAAGAAGACCAACTATCAATCTACGAGTGAAAAGGCAAGTATTTTGCACTCAGTAGCATGTTTAAAAAGTTCTAGGTGTCTTCAAAATTCCGTAGTTCTGTGGTGGTTTTGCTCGCCCCCTCCAAACCTTATATGCCACCAATACCTGGAGGTACCTTATCTCTGTTTGCACTTACAGCTTCCTATTACTTATTCTCAAGTGCCATGCAACTACAGCACCTTGCTTCATACTTTGCCATCTTTATCACACTAAGCAGACTTTTACCTGGTTGTCTTTTACCTACTTCTTCCTACATCTCTCCCTGTTCTATTAGTTTCTTTCCCCTTTTCATTACTTTCCTTCCATCAGCTAGGCTAAAATGGTAATGCCCTTACGCTATTTGGCAATCTCATCTCTACACTGTCCACTTAATGCTGCCATTTCTTGTTTGTGAAGTCTTCCACTCTGCCTTGCTTGTGCGTATTGGCTAACCAAGGAAACTAACTCAGACAGTCCAAACCAGCAGTGAGAGAAAGTCTAGGCCTTAACTCCTCTAAGATTAATGTGGGTCAAAAGCCCGTTCTAAATATGGAAGTTAAACTTACTACTTTCCCCCCCTTCCTCATTGAGAGGTCCCAAGGGCTGTAGCTGTGCGTAGGTTGCTCCAGCTTGCCAGGTTGGTGCAAAAAGAATGGAGCGCCAACTAAAGTTTCAACTAGGAGCAACTTAGTTTCACTATCTATAGTTTAAGGCTACATTAGTAGCCATAAAAGCTCGTTGAACACCACCCATTGCTTTATTCAAAGCAAAGCACGCTGAACAGCACAAGCTTATTCCTCACCTAGTATGTATGTAAGAAACCCCCTGAGGCCAGCTACCTGGCTGCTCCCAGTGGGAAGGAACAAATTTTGAGGAGCTGTGGTATCTGTTTATCAATATTAATGCACTTACGAATCGGATGCTCAACAGAGTTGTTTGATACTTGTATTTTTAATAGGTTATGACTTTATTCTATGTGGCAGTGCTTTCTGTAGACGTCCCTTTCCAGAAAAGGGTAAAGGATAACTAACAGTACTTCAGGCAGGCTTCTTTTCGATCTTGATTTAGTTTCTTCTGAAATGTACACTAAATTTTTATCTGGTTAAAATCTTTGAACTATTACTCATGTAACCTTGTTTGCTTCATTTAGGATTTCAAGCATACCAAGTCCTTTGTTATTTAGAAGATTTCAGCCTCTGTGAGGGACATCAAATGACTACTTGTTATACAAAAGTATCAAAGGGATCTTTTGACCTCTACTCTGTAAATATTGTTTCCACGTACTACACGCTGAAAATAGAAACGGCCAATGTTTAGATCTAGTCAACCTGTCTGTGATTGCTTTTTAAAAAAACAGAACCCAAGAAAACCCCTTAACTTAAAGACAGAACTAAATTGAATGTACAAGTCAGTTTCTGTGAAGACTTCTCATTTTGTTCATGTATACATGCAGCAATACCGGATTCACTTTTACAGCTTGGAACAATCTATTCAAATAACTTCAATAGATGACCTTGCTACCACTACTTCTACTATTTATGTCTCCATCATTGCCAAGGGCTCAAAATCTCCTGCAATTCTGACTTATTAGTACCTTGAGGTTGCATTAGATTTGCCAAAGCCATCTGTAAGAGTGTAAGTAGTCATGCAGACTTAAACTCACTATCCTGACAGAATAAAGCTTCCTGTAATTGAGGCTCAAGCAGTGTTTTATTATCTAATATAAAATGCCTACAGCTTCTTTTCCACAAGGAAGTATCTCTCGCTGTAGACTGCATGTGTAATTTCATTCTGAAGAAGAATCATGCCAGTACAACTCAAGCTGTAGTATCTGGACCCTAAATGTTGAAGTGTCACAAATAAATAGTTCCTCAGAACTTGAAGTGTTTGTGTCAATTGTTCAGTTACTAAAGTTCAAATATCACAACCTCATTAACAGGTTTCAGTTGCTTCTATAAGAGTAACACTTCATCACTTGTGTGTTCATTGATGCAGTGTAAAAATAGTATTATTTGTACCTATGCTTTTAGCTGTGCAGGACCATCACTATCCTAGGGCTTTGCTACAGATTTAGGATTCATGGTTGTTTGGTTTTTTCTGCAGAAGATTCTTGGATGTGCCAAACTCAGAAAAACACATAATTCCTTCTTGGTGTATTGCTGTCAGTGTTACAACTTCTCAACACTAAAATGTAGCTTGGCAAAGGAGTTTTGCAGTTAAGATTGAGAAACGCTACTCAGATGCCTCAGTCACTTAAAGAGGTGACAAGCACAGCTAACTATGCTCACCGTACAGTTAAGAACTTATTCACGCTTTTGAAATCAAACCACAACATTGCCTTTATTAAGTTACAACTGGTGCCATGTTCAGCAACTCCACTGATGTTTGCTGCTGTTCAGTGTACAACCTGTAGAGATCATTTTGGAGTCTCCTCAAAGTTGGGCTCTAAAGGAGGAAGGGGAGAGAGAGAGAGAAAAGTCACTTTAGTCTCTTTTCATTCCAGCCTCAAACACCACAACTCATCTCATATTCAAAGAAAACTAAATATTAGGTTGTCAAGCTAAAGCAAGCTCTTGTACCCTGCAGCCTACACCACCACTTACTGTGTTTGTATCAGGGTAGGACTGGATGTGGGCAGCACTAAAGATTAAACTATGGTGGAGATGGGTCCTTTCCACCTTAGAGGAGTTATGCATAAGGTTTCAGACAGGCATGCACCTCAGTAGCATTCTACCAAAACAGCTTTTAGCAACACCTGGGGTAGGGAAGGCAGCAGAGAACTGAAGATGTCAACCAGAATGTTACTGGACAACATGACACTAGTATTTTCAACGTAGGTCCGATATAAGAACAAGTAACCTAGCTCTTTCCTCTTGATTAGTGTCTCATAGCTGATTAACAGAATGGAGTGCACAATTTCAACGCCAGTCAAATATTCTCCACATACAAACACTGAGGAAGGAGTTCTTGATGTCAAAGGTACAAACTCAGAAGGGTTATGGCTTTTGACAGGTGGGCTACTACTGCCTGTTCTCCTTGCTACAAGAAGTCTGAGATGTAAGGCTCAGCTTATAGTAATCTTCACTAAGACAAAAAAAAAAAATTAAGTTTTGACCCACCTAGCCACTTAGTTTTTAAAACTTGCTGAGATTAGATTAAGGATAGGCAAAAATGCTAAAAGAACTTTACGTTCTCCCCACTCTACGTTCTGTTCCTATAGTCACACAGATTTTGTTTCATTACAAAATATATCCTAAAGTTTTATATATAGTGTTTCAAATATTACATAGAAATAAAACTGAATATAAAGACAACACATCCCTAGAACTGGGGGCAGGGGGGGAGAAATACCATAGATCCTACTTTACAGATGCTCTGTTTTATTTGAACCAGTAACAATCTGACACCAAATTCTTCCTTAATCCAACTGAAATACCACCAAACCCAAAACATTTTTAGGTGTGTTCCTAATCTAAATTAGAGTTTCCAGTCAGTCTGATCGGAATTACAAGTCACTGACTACGGTGGCTTGACTTCCGCTGGCTGCCAGATGCCCACCAAGCCTCGCGCTCTCCCCCTCTTTCCCTCCCTCCACAAGAGGGGTGAGAATAGACAGTATTTTTTACCCTTTTTAAAATATGTTGTCACAGAGGCGCCACCAGCTGTGTCGTGCAGTGGGTCCATTTTGGAGCCAGATGGAATTGTCTCTGTCCAATGCGTGGACACCCCCTGGCCTCTCCTGATAGAGGCCACCCCTTCAGCCCCCCGCTACCAAAACCTTGCCACGTAAGCCAAATACACTGGCACCTTCAAAAGATTGCTGCATCTCAACTTATGGGAAAGACAGCTTACTCCTCCAAAACCTGACTTCAGCCGAAACTGCTTGTGAGCAATGAAGACTTTGAGCTGCAATTCCATAAGGAAGCAAAAGAAACAAAGAACTAGAGAAATGAGCCTGTCCATAAAAAAAAATTAAGTTGCCTTTATGTCCTAAGACTCTGTGCTGTTTCTTTGAATTCTGGATAAACCATTCCTCACAAGCATTCTTCTTATTATAATCAATCTGGGTAATATGAAAACGTGCTAAAACAAACTTAGAGCGGTTAAACAGAAGTCATATCCAAATAACTGAAGAAAAAGGTTTAATATAATGTAGTCACGAAGTAATCATAAGTAACAAAACTAAGTTCTATGTCCATTTTCTGAAATCACCGACTTTCCAGATAAGCTCAGAAAATTTAACAAATTGCAATTTAGGTGACTATCATTTGAAAAACAGTTGTCTGCCCTCTTTGGGAGGATGAGAAAAAAATACAACAATAAGCCCTGGGCTATTTCTATTATATTTGTGCTATTTCTTTAGGGTCTGTGAAGGGTAATTAAGATAGCTGGATCTGGCTGCAGGTTTTGTCTAAGTTGTCTAAGACATCAGTCTAAGTAAGTCCGCATCTCTACAGGAAAAGGCAAATAATCAAGAAAAGGAGTCAGATGGAATCAGATGTGCACTGTCTGAAAGTAAGGATATTCACTGGTGTATCTTATGTGAAATTAATGGTCCAAATAAAAACTAAATGGGAATTAAGAAAAACAGTCACGGAACATGTCCTTATTTGCAATTAAAAACTGAGTAAGATTGTTAACTCACCCTCAAATTTAAATTCTGGAAACTTGGTTAGATCCCCCTCACCATACGCCCGTTGAAGTCTAGCAAGGGATTCATTCAAGTCTTTCTGAAATTCAGGGCCTGTATCAACAGGCCCTCCAGCTTGCCTAAAAAACATTAAAAGTTCTGATTAATAGTTCAGTTCTGAAATTTCACGTGGAAATTCTACATTTTCATGGCCATTTATGAGTTAAAAGCCTTTTTGACAACCAGCTAAAGCAAACCATTTAAAATATTTCCAAAAGTCGAGATAAGACACACGTTAGGGCCTACTTACCTTACACATAAACAAGGTTCCCGGGGTAAAGTACAGGCTTTCTACTATCAGTGATGAAAATCCAAGCTACAGAGGTAGCCTTTTGAGACACAAAACTACACTGAGCATCCAGGCTTTCAGGGCTCTTAGTTTCACTTGTTCCAGGTGTGTTTTCCTAATGATATTGTGATTTGTACTTCTGCTGTTTCTGAAATTGTGATCTTGGTTAGTGAAGCTTAACTGTTCTCACAGAGAACGTGTCTTAAATACTAAATAAGTAAAAAAAACAAGAGACAGGGCACCATGCATTCATATAGATTCAGACAGGGATTTCTTGGGATACAAATATAAAATAACTTTAAAAGAGTACTGGAACACCTCTCTTATGAGGAAAGACTGAGGGAATTGGGTCTGTTTAGTCTGGAAAACAGACGGCTGAGGGGTGACCTTATTAATGCATACAAATACTTAAAGGGAGGGTGTCAGGAGGATGGGGCCAGGCTCTTTTCAGTGGTGCCCGGCAACAGGACAAGAGGTAATGGGCACAAACTTGAGCATAGGAAGTTCCACCTAAACACGAGGAGGAACTTCTTTCCTTTGAGGGTGGCAGAGCACTGGAACAGGCTGCCCAGAGAGGTGGTGGAGTCTCCATGTCTGGAGACATTCAAACCCCGCCTGGACGCGTTCCTGTGCAACCTGCTCTAAGGTGACCCTGCTCTGGCAGGGGGGTTGGACTAGATGATCTCCAGAGGTCCCTTCCAACCCTATGATTCTGTGAGTAACTCTTTAGATTACCAATGCTCAGTTGTACCAACACAGATATCACTTATGATTGGTAAAGCCACCAAAAATACGCCTCCCTACACAGGCTAGTTTGTAGGTGTGGAAACACAGATCTTCCTCCAGTAGAACTAAGTAGCCGCTTATTTCCTTCCCAGAAATAATTCCCAAGAATAAATGACACAGAATTACTATAGTTTTAGTTTTCCTGTTAAGTAGTTCATTCAAACATCACAAGAATCTAAGATTCCATTTGAATGAACTGCTTATTAACTTAAGATCTTTAAGGAATCAGCCTCACAGTTCCATTAATTCCGAATTGCTTTTGGAGGCTGTTTCCATTCAGCTTCTGGCAACTAGACTGAAGAATAGCCATTTTCCTCGGATAAAAAAAAGGGGCTTTCCCCCCCCCCCTCTTTTTTTTACAGAGCACATAGATGGGTAAAAATTAACAGACTGGTATGTTCACATAGTACGCAAAAAAACTCAATTGAGTGCCTTAACTCCCCAAGAAGAATGACATCAACTTTACTACTTTTTTTTTATGATTTTTTTAAGGAGAAAAAAATAGACATTTTCTGCCAGGTATGCAAGAACAAGCCTTCTCACTTGTGACACTATTAGTACGTGTTGCAGAAATACATACTTGAAGTATTTAGAGACCAACCTACAAAGCTTGCATACTTTATTGTCAAAAATCAAATAACTTTACTTACTTGCTCTTTGTGTTGTATTCCCTGATCTTGTCCACGAAGAGCTTCTGAACTGGATCGAGCTCTTTCGTCTTATTAAACACAATAGCAGACAGCCCTATGTTTCTGCGCAAGTGAATGGAAACCGCGGAGCGAAAAATGGAAGAAAGTCGCAGAATCTGATGCAGAATCATGATGGCACTGGTGTTTTAGCTAAAAAAAAAAAAAAAGGCAAAACAGAAATACGGAATTAGTTAGCTCTTTCTGCAATGTAAATGCATAAAGACGCAAAACATTTGGGTCAGAGATGAGCTTTAAACGAGAAAGCGCAGTGAAACCAGCACGCAATTTGGGGTGAAACCCCAGATCCCCGCGCCCGGAGACACGGTGCCACCGAGTGCGCGGTCACACCTCCCGTCCAGTCCCACCACCGCCGAGACGCAGCTCGTAATTTCAAGTTTTGACTCGTTTGAAGAAAAAGCGACATTTTTAACCCAGCCAAAGCCAGCAGCAGCAGCAGCACCGGCCTCCGACCCCGCCCGCCGCCGGTCGCCGTCTCCCTCTCCCCCGCCCGGGCACTCCCCGCAGGCGGCGGGGCCGGGCGGCGCCGTTCGCCCCGGGGCCCGGGTACCCCAAGGACAAAACGACGGAGGAGGAGCCGCCCCCCCGGTACCCCCCGAGGCTGCGGGAAGACGGGCGGTCAGAGGGCCACCGCCGCCGGGCCCAGCTCCAGTCACCTTGGGAGAGTCACCGCCGCCGCCACGGCCCCGGGTGCGCCCCGCCTCCCCGCGCAGTGCACGCCGGGAAGCCACCACCTCCCCTGCCGGGCCCCATCCGCGCCTCCCGGTGCCGCCGCAGCGCCGGGCCCCGGTGGCCGCCGGGAGCTGTAGTTCCC
>VYZM01016297.1:10486-48149 GCA_013398915.1 Dromas ardeola | reverse complement strand
TCTCTTCCAACCCTATGATTCTACAACATCCCTCTACACCTTCACTCAGAATCAGCCTTCTCAATATAAGGGTTGCTTTCCTTGTTCCGTTCAGAGGGTCTACGGTTTGGGGTGGTTTGGGGTTTTTAACATCTCTTTTATAGTTAGCTATACCTAAATCATACCTTCTTACTCACTTTTGGTTGCTATCCAAATTACTGTCTGTAACTTATCCTTCTAGTTATGGTCTCTGTCATTTGCAGAAATTTTATTATTGATAGTTCCTCCGTTTCAATTAATGCTGATTTTTAAAAAGTAGAAATGTAACACTGGATAAGTGATTAGCTTCCTCAGAACTTCGAAGGCTTGCTCAATGTCAGTCTTCAGGGTTATACTGAGATGAGTCAAGCAGTCATCTTTTAATGTACTTAGTGTATGTTACGTTGACTGTGTCAGTGTTAGAACCCTAATAAAGTGGCTATACATCTTGTACAGCAGAATATACACTCCAGCAAACATACATATTTATACTATTCTAGCTCTCTCTAATCTACTGTCAGCCAGAATTTAATGAGTTCCCTATTCCTATTAATACAAACTTTGTATTTTATGAAAATATATTTCATTCAGTAAGTTTGAATGCTACCTTTGACAAGGATGCCTAGTTTTTGTGCTGTGCTCTGATGTTTTTTCAGAAAACTGCCAATCAACATTTTCACACTGCATGTAATTTTATGTATCATGTTGTTCTATTCATGTACTACTTAAGGAGACCTTTCAAACTCTTCACGCACGTTCCAGAACCTTTTCCCCACTTCAATTTTGTCCTTTCTAGTACCACTACTACACTAAATTCAGTAAGTATGCATGTTCAGCTTGGAGAAGAGAAGGCTGAGCGGTGACCTAACCACTGAGGGGTGACTTCATCACAGTCTACACCTATATCAAGGGGTGCAGCAGAGCAGGAGGTGCTGATCTCCTCTCTTGGGTGACCAGCAGCAGGACATGAGGAAATGGAATGAATCTGTTTCAGGTTGGACATTAGGAAAAGGTCCTTCTCTGAGAAGGTGGTTGGTCCCTGGAACAGGCTCCCCAGGCATGTGGTCACAGCACCAAGCCTGGACAAGGAGCATCTGGACAATGCTCTTAATTGTATGATTTAGGTTTAGGTAGTCCTGTGCGAAGCAGGGAGTTGGACTCAATCATCATTACAGATCCCTTCCAACTTGAGATACTCTATGATTCTATGAACCCCATCTGCATTATTTTTTTTTTTAGGGAAAAAAAAAACCATAAAGTAAACATAACTCACTTTTTTTCAGAAGATAACCTTTTTTGACAATATTTTTATAAAAAGCATCCTTTGTTTTCCGACGAATGGTATTGTAGATTTCTTTTCCATCCACTGTATCATTAAGCACTTGCTCTTGGTGCTGGTAAACATATAAGAAAAACATATTTTAAGCTCAGAAATCACCATCAAAAAATTGCATACCATGAAGCTGCAACCAGGGTGATCTTACTGAATGCTACCAACTCACTACTATTTTCTCTCATGCATTTTAATAAAACAAAATAATTTTTCATATAATACCCTTGCTAGAAATGTAATAAAACTATTTCCACATTTACAGAATTACGATAGAATAAAAGTTTTCAATACAGAAAAACTTCTGCAAGGTAAGATTGTGTCTTTTTCATATTAAATAAAAAGCAGGATCTTTCACCGTGATTTCTGTTAAATTTATGCAAGCCTTTAAAGATCAATCTAGCTTCTAACTGTCTTCTACCAAAGCTTTTGGGACTGAGTAATCATGGATAAACTCTGAAGCAAAATGAATGGTGCAGATCACAATTAAAACCAACTCATTCAAAGTTTCACAGTCCCTCATTAATCTCATTAGAACTCACATGTCCTAATTGAGTAGAACTCAAGGCAAGAGAAGAAAGTAGAAACAGGAAGCAGAAAAAGGACAAAATCACACAAAAAACTGTAGGATCTGGAAACACAAGTAACAAATGAGAATGGCCAAAAGCCAAGCCAAGTTTGACCTCACCGAATAAACTGATCAGCAAAAGTTCTTTAGCCGTAAGAAAACATGAAAAGCAAGACTGTCAAGCAGGTGAGAACAGAATTGGGATGAAAAGCGACATATGAGCTTGCTCATATTAAACATTCTACTTTTCTTCCTGCCCATATATCTACAAGAATTATGATTTTGAACAACATGACAAAAGCAAAATGAAAAATACTTCAGCATTTTACCAACAGGAATCACAGGACCTACAGTGAAAGCAACATCCAGATGTTTACAAGCTCAAGATAATCTCCATAACCACACAAGAAACAGTGCACAAAACAACAGATCTAGTGACAAATACTTTTAAGTAAATTTCATATTAGACACAGAAAGTCAATCAGACTGGCCCTGAAAGTATGCAAGGCTTTTGATCCCCCCCCCACCCCCCCCTCAAAAATATCAAGTATAGTAGTATGTGGAAGGGACACAACACAAAGCTGAACATAAACTGCACGACTGACCACTAAATCTTTAGACAAAGAAAGTCACGAATATCTCTGAATAGGTTAAAAGAATCTGAATTAGTCTCACATGGAAAATTATTCAATGCAGAGAAGATTATTAATACAGGAACTCTAAGTGCATATGCAAAAAGCTAAAATGAAGACAACTACTGCCATGATTCAAGAGGAACGATGGAGCATGAGGAAAGTTACTAGCGAAGCCTTTCAAGAAGCAGTCTCAAGATTCATATTTGCTTTTTGTTCCAGTCGCATTACTGAGCACAAGTTAGCAGCAGCAAACAACTGGGAAGCACTGATGACACAACACAATTAGCAGTATAGGAAAGATTGGAATAACAAGGTGTAAGCCTATTTGTACAACATAAAAGTTACACTTGCTCCTACTTACCACTAGAAAACAGAAAATGAGAAACTTGAACAGCTGAGTCACTCACAGGAGGAGTGAGCTATGCTGTAACATGGCTATGGGTCTGGCAGGGACGGAGTTAACTTTTGTCACTGCACACCCTATGGCACTGTGTTTTGGTTCTGTGACTAAAACAGTGTTGGTAACACACCAGTGTTCTGGCTTTTGCTGATCAGCGCTTGCACAACCGCAAGACTTTCTTCATTTCACACTTTGCCCCCCTCCTCAGCTGGGGTGGACAAAGATGCTGGGAGCAGATACAGCCCGGACAGCTGATCAAAGAGATATTCCCTGCCATATAAAATCATGAACAGCAATAAAACTCTGTGTGTGTGTGTGGGAGGGTGACTCCCTGGGTGACTACTGCTTAGAGACCGGCTGGGCATCAGTCTGTTTGCAGGAGGTGGTGAGTGATTGCCTTTGCATCACACCCCCCACTCCTTCCTTTGCTTATTAAACTGTATTTATCTCAAAACAGGAGGTTTTTTTGCTTTTGCCCTCATCCTGCGGGAGAGGGGAGTGAGCAAGCAAAGGTGGGGGTCCTTAGGTGCTCGCCAGGGTCAACCCACCACAGAAAGTGACACCTATTCTAGGATATTTCTGTTAAGTGTTTTCCAGAGAGAACGGGAATTACCCACGACATGGTACTCTAAACTGTTCTGGTCCACCACATTCAAGAAAGGCGAGCTTGAACCAAAATTGATGGCAGCAGGGCAACTATGAGAACATTACAAAAGGACAGGATCAGCTTTGGTATGCTCCGCTTAGTGAGCTAAGGCAGAATACAAGAAATGTTCTCACATTAACCTGACAAATCTCACAAAGGTGCAGGAATTGACCATGACTCTATTTAGGAAGGAAATTAAGGGCAAATTTCTAACCATTGAAACAGGAAAGTTAGGGAACAGAGAGGGAACAAAATATACAGGTATATTTTATAACTAGCTATAAGCTTATGAGAAGCTAGATGATGTGGTGTGCTTATTACGGGTGTCATCTTAGGATGAACTTCTACTATGGGGCAACAGTGCTCCAGAACAAGCCCTGCAATAATCCCTAAAGCTTTTCTGTGCAAACAGGTTTCCTCTAGCAGAAGAAAAACCCCAGACACAGAAGACAGGAGGGCAGCAGCCTGGCTCCCCCTAACATGGGACTAAGGCACAGCATGGTTGAGCCAGGGACCAGGGCCAGGGGCACACAGCAGAGGATGAACACCTCAGAGCACAGACAGAGCTTACCGTATTTTCTGTTGACTACAAGCCAACCTTTGGTAAGTGAATGCATTTGAGGATAAAACAAAAGAAACACACGAGCTGAAAAAATTAGAATTGGAGAGGATGCTGTTTAACTACCACTGGTATCTCTGCTGTAATTCGGTTCATAAATTGATTTGGTGATGACTAGGTCTGTGTCTTCAACAACAAACGCTCAGAGACAAATCTTACCTGCATTGGAACAGGATCTTTAAGGTAATATCCTTCAACAATCTGTTCTTTTCTATAGTGCTCAATGATGTCAGCAATACTGTTCCAATAAGAAAAAGAGGATTCAAATGTTAAAACAGATTAGAGAATTTGCTTTTCCATACAACCACAGAAAACTTTCTCACAAAGTTTTAATAAAATCAAGTGTTAAACATCATAATCTCATTTGCAGCAATGAGAATTTACTAATATACTGAAGTCAAGAAAGTTCACAAAACTGTATTCAGAATGTATTAATTCTAAACTCTGCAAAATATTTTAATTAGTTGCTTAAAATGCCAATCGAGGACACTGCTTTTTCCACATTCAAGTTGCACATGTGCATTACCAGCTCTCCAATGAGGCTGAAAATTGCTATTTCATTGGCAATAATTTTCAAAGTCCTAGAGTAACTAAAGAAGGGGAATGGGAGATAGCACGATGCGGAGCAATTTCCTTCTAGGAGGACAGGAATAGAAAACAGAAATGGTTTGTATCAGAGCTTATACAGATTATACTTGGAAATCACTGAGCTATCCTGTTACATTAAATACTCCATCAGTAGCACTCCTCTACAGGGAAGCATTCATTCTAATCACCAGATTCAGATTACAATTGCGTTTGGAAGGCTTAGGAGCGAAGCAGTGACAGATACAAGCTGAAATTCAAGGCATTGGAGTTGCTCTAACTTATTTTTGCAGTTACTGAAATTTACACTGTAATAAAGAATAGCAACATGAACATTAGAGAGTAGAAATGAATCATTTGTATGCAAAATATCAACCTATAAAAAAAAAGAACTTAATAGTTAAGTAGAAAATAAAAATACACTGAATTTGTCTTCTCACTTTGTGCGTGCTTAGCAGTGTGTACAGCGATAATCAACAAGGCACATAGCAATGAAATCTTCAACCAGTTACAATGAGATACAGTTGTGTCCAACACAGGAACAGTATCTGATACTGTAAAAATAATCTCAAAGACATTTAAATAAAGCTATAGCAAGACATCTTTGTTCCCTTTTCCCTCTCTCATTCTAAAGCTATAAACCACTGCATACTTAATACAATAATTGATCTTCCCACAAATACGTTTGTTTTTCAAGTACGTAGAATGACAAGAATTTCTCATTCAGTATTACTGAAATCAAATAATTTATTTCAATTTTTAATGAGATGCAATCTGGATATGCCACTTTCTGCATAAAAATTTAAACTTTGCCACATTACAGAAAAGAATGACTCAGTCGTCATATTCTGCATGTTGAATAGTTACTGCCAACATCTCGTAATAAGTAAAACAGCATTATATACATTTTTCTCACCCATCAAATCAAGAATACCTTGACTGTCAATGCCTCCTCTCCTTCCTTAGTTAAAAATGCCAGCTGGAGTTCCTCAATACAAGGAGCGGGTGCCTAATTTCTTCCAATTGTGTAAAGCAGGCTGAAGAACACACTCGGTTGTATCTGAAAACTCCTTTCGTAGTTAGAGTACCACACAGAATGGGACTCTCTGCCTTGATGGAGCGACTAAGGGCTTGGCTCTGCAGCCTTCTCCCTCAAGTGAAGACGATTCAGATGGCCACCTTTATATTGCCTTACAACTATGACAGCTCAAATGCCTGAACAAACCAAACACTGCAAACACAGAGATAGCAGGTATCTCCAGACAAGTACACTACAGAATGTGAATCTGCAAGTGATCAGCATTATCCAACATGTAAAAAGTCAAGCATGAAATCAGACGGACAACAAAACTTATCTAGAGGACAAGGAAATGAATCATGAAGCCTTCTTCAATGTCTGACAGCAACAACAATCCTACTTACACAAAACGCATCAAGGTTAAGTACAAATAAACATAGATTTAGAGGGGGGGAAAAAAAACCAAACACCAAAAAAGTTAAATTTGGTTTGATATACAGAAATAAAGATGGATCTCAATACTACATTACAGTTACTTCAGTAATTTTAAAGTGTGTTTAGCATAAGGCTTGTTAGGTACCCCAAGTCTCAGCTACTTGGATGATTTTAAAACTATCTCATCATCATGAGCAGTATAATTTTTTTTTAACACTTGGGAGTGAACTGAGAATTATTCCAACAACTGTATTTCAAATAACAAAGAATTCAGAAACCAGAACTAAGCAACACCATTCTATACACTGTTAAATTATGAAGACAAAGAATTAATGCTAAAGCTGTACTGTTCAGCCCATCACAATACAGATTAATCTACCAGTTGAAATATAATTATCTTCCAATTGTCTAACTTTTCAAGTCGTGGTGTCTTTCAAATTCAAGATAACTCTAAAGCTTGTTCACTCTATAAGCCATTGGTCCAATGTTTCTTTTCCTTTGACATAGAATCACTAGAAACAAAGAACACCACCTAATTTTACAGGTTTTTTGGAATGCTACCTGTTATGTAGGTTGAATTTTGGAAAGAAGGCAGATAGAAAAAAAGGACAGGAGAAACAGCCTGGTATGCTTTTCCTACCACACGTTCAAAAAATCAGAACTGAAACAGGAATAAATGCCATCTTACATAAAAACCACTGTAAAACACACATGAATTTATTCACAGAACATGTGAGCGCAGAAAGCAGTTCTGGAGACCACCAAGGCCAGGTCCTCAGCTCAAAGCAGGGTCAGCGATGGCAGGTTGCTCTGGCCCTGGTTCAGTCACACCCTGAGCACCTCCAAGGAAGTAGACTCCACACCTTTCTAGGTAACTTGTTTTAGTGTTTGATCACCTTCATAGTAAAAGCAATACACCACTAATTGCACATCTTTGGATTGAGAGCTCATGACACAGTTACTAAAATCACAACCATACACAGTCTACCTGGGATGAAGTTAATTTTCTTCCTAGCAGCCCAGGTAGTGCTGCATTTTAGATATGTGGCCAACGAAACGCTGACAGCACACCAGTGTTTTGACTATTGTTGAGCCATCTTCGCAGTGTTGAGCCTTTTCTTTTTCCCCACTCTGCTCCCCTGTGCCCACCCCACAAGTAGGACAGGGGTGGGCAAGGATCTGGGAGCGGACACAGCGGGACAGCTGGCCTGAGCCAGCCAAAGGGACATTCCCTGCCAGATAGTGTCACGCTCAGCAGTAAATGCTCAAGAAAAGGAGGAGGAAGAGGGGGTGCGTTAAAACACCTGTGGAGGGGTGACGCCAGTCTGCAGCCAAACACCCTGCAGTGCTTGCTCATTCCCTGCCCTCAGGACAGGGGAGAAAACAGGAAAAGCAAATGCGACAAGACTCGTGGGTCAAGATAAAGACAGTTTAATAAGTGAAGGGAGGGGGGAGGACGCCAGTGATGTACAAGCAATCACTCACCCCCCTCTCACATGCAGACTGATGCTGACACAGTCTGAGCAACACCCACCTTGAAAGATGAAACATCCCCTTCAGTTTTTACTGCTGAGTGTTATCTCTTTGGGTCTCTGGAAAACAGAGAAAGCCTCAACACTGAACAAGCACTGCTCAGCAGGAGCCAAAACACTGGTGTTATCAACACTGTTTTAGTTGCAAATCTGAATCATGGCACTATACTGGCTGCTGTACAGAAAATTAACTTCACCCCAATCAGACTCAGTACAACCACCAAGAAACAGCTTTGCTAATTTTTTCATGAAAATGCAGAAAGAAGACTAATGGAATAATCTGTTATCCACAGAATAAACAGAAAAATCCACAAAAGTTAAACGGTTTCCTAAAGGCTATGGGAAAATACTCCTTTGTTACACAGTCAACATAAATCCCGCAATAGGTATGCAATATAGGTGAGATATATTGGGACCTTCACGTGGACAGCTGAAAGACTGCAGGCTGGCTGTTCTGCAGAGATGATACGAGAGAACGAAATAATGAAAGCCGATCTCCGTATAACAGACTGCAAACACAGCCCATTGGTCATACTCATCAACAGAAATTTTAAACAATTTACATACAGAGTGGTAGAAGCACATGCAAAAGGAACAGGCTGGTGGAAAAAAATAAGTCTTCCTACGCAGCACGGACTACGAGATTCCTGAAATGTACCCAGGACCTCTTTCCCTATAGTCACCTGCAGTAACTTCTTCTGGAATACAAGCAGACACACTGTTGCTTATATAGGTTATCGTGGTTCCAGTCCCGCATCTGGATATTCAAAATATCTAAGAAATAAAACAAACTTCTTCCATTTTGTGTTTCCTGACTATTCTTTATCTTCTTACTTCTGTATGGAAAATCTTGGTCTATAATTTATTGAGACTATAACTGTAATCAATACTCTGCAGGCAAAGAGCAGATTGCCTTCATTTTATCTTTTACCCCAATTACAATCACAAAAACTTTAAGAGAATATTAAAAATACTCTTCTATGAAGGATCATTTTGTAAAGATCTAGTCCAATACTAGTATCAGATTTCAAAGGAGATACCTTGAGAGCATTTATTGAAACAGCTTAATATAAAAAAAAAAGCTTATAGTTAATGGAAACTGTTGAACAGATGCATTAAAACAAGAAGCAGCACTCCAAGGTGAAAACTTCAGATTTAAGAAGACAAACACTACATTTTTAGATAATCCACAGCGACAGAACTCTCTGCACCAAGAAATGCTTATAAATACTTTCATTATCTTGCATAAATTCATGCTTTGTATATCTGGATTCAATGCCTTGTTTATTATTTTTCAGACACTTTCAATTATTCCACACAACAAAAACGCATTAGCCTTCACATGTTTAAAGTTTTCTTTCTTACAGTGTCCCCACTAAATAAACTAATACAAGAATTAAAAAGCCCACAAGGTTATTCCCGCTTTCCTGTTTCTTATTTATCGCCCTCTGCAGTAGATCTTACATTACAGAATTCGGGCAATTACCATCATCATTTCACGGCATTTTTATCTTGCATTGCGTACTTGAACCTCCAGGAAGTTTGCCAATTTGCAGCACATACTAAAGTTGGACTGAATGTGAGCCTAGGAATATAGTAGTAATTTTCCAAAACATGGAACAAAAATGAAGCTTTTTAAAGCTACTCGTATTTTCTTTCACACTGAGGAAGTTCTCTTCAAAGTAGGTACCAAAATATTAAAAATATTTTATAAGCATTTTGTCATAACTTAGTGCTGCTTAACTTCACAACCTTTTTTTCCATTCAAAGAATCTTTTTCAAATAAATCTAATTTATATGCACACCTCAGGTGAATCCAGCACTGTATTCTAAAGTAATCTAAAGGAATAACTTAACATAGTAACTTTCTGAAGGTAATACCATTTAATGCTGCAAAACCATTTGAGACTAATAAGAGTTCCACTAATTTGCTAGTTTGTTTGACATCACCTACAGTGGGGGCTCCAAGCCTCTCATCCTCCTTGTAAGCCACGTAACTAGAGAATGGGCAAAAGAGCATTTACCTTCACGAAAGGCTGACACAGCAGCTAGCCTGGTTTTCAATGAGGATGTCTGGAGGCCAGACTGATTAATGTAGAAGGTATTCAAGCAGCCTGGGTGTGGGATATGCATAGGTTCATAAGGTTCCCATTGTTTAGCCTCACACCATCATCCGTTTGAAGTCATATGAAAAAGTCCACTGAACTTCTTAGTTAGGAGACCTCGACATTTTGTCAGACACACCAGCTGCTGGATCCCTACCCACTCAGAAGCCAAGCTGGAAGTGAGAGAAATTCTGTATTGGGACGAAGAATGCCCTGGTTCTAGGTGAGCAAGTCTGGAAAAGTGCTGGTTTTGTGAGGCAAGCAACAGCCTCCGTTAAAAAGGAGGCGAGTTTTCACTACTGAGAAGTCTTGCATCTATGACAACTCTAAAGACAAGATTATCAAGGATGGAGCTGTACTGATAGCTTCTCCCACAAAAGGGGAAACTTAATTCTTGCTATTTCTTTTTCTTCTTGTACAAATTACTATTTTTTTGTACCAACAGGAAAACAAACACACCTCAAGTTTGCTCACTCTAAAGGAAGAGTGCTGTACTTCTGACCCAAGTATCACACACATATTACAATGGAATTTAATCACTTTTTCCAATAATGAAGGTATTTTTCCCTGTTCCTGTAAATATCCATTTGTATTACTCAAAAATCCTATTGAATCTCTCAGATAAAATTAACATTTTCCCTTTTCAAATCGACAAGAATACAAATAGTAGCTTCCAAGACAACATAGCGTTGTCTTAATTACAGATCCACATATGATCCATACAATCCACAAGCTTTTGGAAGAGAAAGAAGTGTGTGAAGAAACTGGTTTGCAGAAGGACACTTCGAAAGAAATAAGCTACGCTGAGGCTTCTGTAAGGTTTAAGAACTTGCTCAGTTACAAGTAACTACTAAGCAAGTTAAGTAAAATGGTTAGCATACTATTAAGAAAACTACAGTCTTATAGCAGTACATAATTATCAGGAGCAAGTTATACAAATTCTTTACACAAATACAAAATATGCACAATTCCTTTTACCATTAAAACTTACCTATTATAGTATCTGCCTCCCATCATAAACTGATTGTTTGATGTTGGGCATATTTTAAAACGCTGGATATTTTCACTGGTCCGAAAATAAAGTGAATAATCACCAGGTGTATTATCTGAAGGCCTCACAAGAAAACTGCACACCTGACCAACTGGAAAGATACCATAATAGTGTTAATTTTCTCAGTGTTATATTTGAGCCCTTATCAAATCTTTTTCCTCTTCCTCATAAATTAGCAAGAATTGCACACTTGAAGAAATACGAGGTCTATAAGGTAAGTTCCAACAGTGACCTCAGACTAGGTGAATTAGTTATAAACTGCTGAAATTAATGCAAAATGGTTTAACTGTAGCTGGCAACTTAGCTACATCATTATTACTTCTTTACAAGAGCTTACACAAAAGAGTCTGCAACATGTTTTCAAAAATTGAGTATACAGAACAGAAATTGTTTAAATATGCTATTTAAAATATGGGTCAGAAATCTTGATGCTTTCATTTAAAGAAGTATTTGCTCTATGAAAAGGCTAAAAAAGTGTGTAACACATTTTCCTTTAGGTATATAAAAGCATATTCTCCACAGCATTTCAATTAAGACATCAATAAATGAAATTATTTATAACACATTTATTAACTATACTTCAGAACATACTCAATACTCATAGCCACAATAGTTCTCTTCCAATGTAGTATTCTACCAAGGTAACAACCACAGGGGCTGGTCAGACTAAGACACTCATGTATGTCCACACATAAAAAGAAGTTTTGCCACAGTTTAATACGAATAGGATCACTTTGTGCCACTTCACTACCACTGTATTTCAATCAGAAATACAAGTACCTGTCATCAGCAAATTGTAAGCCTCTTGTTTGGAGATCTTCCCATGGAACCATCTTAACAAAGATGAAGAGAAAAATTAGAAAGCAAGACTACCAGCTCTCTTTTTTGGCTGTGGTGACATCCAAGGCTCTGGCACCTATGAATTGATCTTTATTTAAAAAGACCTAATACATATAGATGAGATAATCAATGAATATGGTACTTAATGATTCTGTCCTAACAACAGCATGAAAAAACTAACATGAACTGGTATATAAATAATTTCAATAAAAATGCCCAGCACTTGGAGTTGACGTTCAAATCCAACTCCATTTAGAGATGGAAATGAATTGTCTAAACGGTAGATAATTTGATAGGCATTATTTGAAGTCAGTCTCATAGAGCAATTTACTTGAATCAAGAAACCCAAAGCTCAAGCAAGGAGGTTAAACACTGTACAGAAAAGCTGAATTTTGCCAGAAGCTGTGGAAATAAAACCTAGCTTTCTTAAGACTATTGAATACAAACTGCTCTGATCTCACACCTAGTACCTTCCCAGAGGCCCGGTGTCAGAGCAGTGTCCTAAGAAAGTTCAGCAGCCTCCGTCCAGTCTCAGCCTGATAATTAGAAGTATACAGAACAGTTTGACATGCTACAACTTAATAGCTTATTCTATTCTTTAGTGAAAAGCTAAAAATATGGCCTTTTTATGTACCAGAAAAGAGCCCCAGTTCTAACTTACTTTCTATACTACCTTTAGAAGATAATTTCTGGCTACCAGAATGTTCAAAGGAATCACTGTCTCCCCAGGATTCCTCTGAGTGGCACAAATAACTGTAGACGGACAGCATCAAAGCTCCAAGCATCTGCTACAAACTACTTTGCAAATTAATAAATAAAACCCCCGACATTTGAAGGCCTCTCTACGGCCAAATTGACTAGCAGAACACTAGCAAACAGTAAACAAACAACAAATACACCAGTGATTTTCCTTCTCCTGTTAAGGTAACAAGAAATGCCCCTTTCTGCCATCAGCCTTTTGCAAACTGGGCAACAGCGAAAAAGCAGCAGGTGCAAATATGGCAAGCAAATGGAAGACAGATGAAATAATCAAGCCACTACAAATTTTTTGGAAGTTTCTTTTGCCACTCACCATTACTACTGAAAATAATCTATCATCAGCCTGACATATCAATACATTGTTGATTCTAAATTGTATTCAACCTTTAAAAAAAAAATAAATCTAAGTATTTAAGCAAATAGAAGAAATCCTCCGACTTTCTCTTTACAGCTGAAGTGTTATTACATGAAGCTAACAGAGACAAGCTCTAACTATCATACTATCATTTTTCTAATGGTACTTTGCTCTCTCTCCAGCATTTAGAGTTGTGCAGATCTGAAAAAAAGGTTACCTCCGAGGCAAACACTACATTCAAGAAATACTCCATTGTGCATATTTTGGCTGAAAGTGATCATACAGGGACTCATCTAAGATTTTTACACTGCAAAACCCATTAGCAATAGGCATACTTATTACAGGACTCTTTCATGTTAATTATCCATGCATTTTCAGCAGCTCGTATAGAAAAAAAGCCTTGAGATGAAAAATTACGTATCTTTGGTTCACCTTCCCAAAAGTTGGGAAATCTCATAGCTGAACCTTACAAACAGTTATGATTGCTTTTAATAACAAAACAAAAGTCCTTACATTTTGCCTTCATGTGGATCTTCTTCTCTTCCCTAATGAGAAAATTAACATATTAAGTGCATGTCAACAATACAGCTCAGTTCTTTTAAAAAAAAAAGAAACCTTCATAGGTTAAGACCTTCTGTAGCATTAAGAAGTCTAAGACAGTTTTGAACTAACGGGCTCATTGCACTTCCATGAAAAGAATTTTCCTCTTCATTCACTAAGCAGAAATTCAGCCAAAATATGTTATTTCAGAGGATTGCTCCTGTCATGTTTCAAGTCCTTCTTCAGAGGTGGTAACTTTTTTAAATCTCAGCTTTCCTAAGGTTAACTTAACCACTGATACATCAGTCTGCAGTTCAATAATCTAGTACTGCTGCTTCAATTTAGCCATTCACATCCTGACACAGACCTGTGAGAAGCATCTGCAGGTAACGCTGCTATTAGCAAAACACATGTACTATGCAGGAAAATATTATCAAAAATATTTGATAATATTTGATTCCAAAGCAATGGTGAGCTTCTATAAAAAAAAAAAAAAATTTTTTTTTTTTTTTGCCTTCTGAAGTATGTTAAACCATCTGTTCCCCTACAATGACTGAATTATCTGCAGGTCACCTGGCTAGCTTCATGAGCCCACATAAGCCCTTCTAGGTATAATTAACTCAATAGATTTTTAACCCACACTTCAACCTTAAAAACAGATAAAGACCTACCACAATGTAAAATTACATTCTGTACAGTTTGTGAACATTTCATGGCAAATAAAAAAAAAATATGCAATTAATTGAGTAGCAGATTCTTCACCAGGACAGTCAAGTTTAGGAAACTACCTAGTAAACATACAGTACCATTCATTAGTACTTCTCTTTTGGACAACACGCAAATGAGCACTTTTTTGATACTGAATTATGCTTAAAAGTTTGTGACACTATTTTAAAACGAGTAGCTCCAATTACTAGGTTTAGAAAAGTACATAGCTAGTAAACAGGCAATTAAATGTTTTGGTTTATTTCAATATTATTTTACGAAAAAAATCTCTTTATTTAAGGAATTTGAATATAAAAATGACTTACCACTTCTTCTACCAGGTCTTCTACAATAAGACCTTGCTCATCTGTCCGTAGGTTTGTAACCCACATCCAGCCATCTTCCAATTCATTATGGACAATAAACATGTCTCCTTTAAGGAAACTGAAGAGGGTTACAGCAAGATTTAAATCAGAGATACAATCATAATATAAAGTTTAATGAACACAATGAAATCTTGAATATAATTTCCGCTAAATATTTGAGAAAACCCATTCATGAAAAACGCCTGAACTGATACCCCAAGCACATCACATGTATTCTTCCTCACAGTTAAGTGGCTACTATATATGAGTATTTATACTTCTGATTTACAATTACTATCTAATACGTACTTCAGTTCTGTCAACATAGAAGTGTGCTGAGGATGTATAAAACAAAAATAACACCACAGAAATAATAAAAGTTAGTAATTTTGTTCTTTTGTCAAGAGAGATCGAATACTAAACACAAATGAAATAACCAGAGATACCCTTTATAGTCTATAAGAAAGTAACATTCCTTTCATCAAAAATTAATCTTGTACAATAGAAGCCCCGTCGAGTATCTATTCTTTATGTTCTCCCATATGAAGACAAGTGCTACAAAGACAGTACAGAACAGTTACCAGAGAAGCCATGCAGTTAGCTACAAGAAAAGCAAAAATAAGAAGCATTAACATGTCTAAGGGAGTTTCATTTCTGGAAGGATAGCGTGAATTACTCCTTAAGTGTTATCCCAAACTCAGGTCATATGAAAACCTTTCACTGTAGCACAGTGAGACTTCTCAGTCAAGTTTGATGATGCATCAGGATTCAGGAAATAGCAATAAAGTACTGAAACTCATTAACTACTATCTCAGTCAAAAATTACATAGCAAATTTCTATGGCATTTCACTCGCTTGAAATAGGCTAACAGAAAAGGCATTAACTGAAGCACAAAGAAAGACCAAGAATTAAAGAACAAAAAAAACCAAACTGCTGTTGTAAATGCAGAGTAAATTCAGCTGCTAATGAACCTGAATCCTAAGAATGGCTGACAGACAGCAAGAGCATCCCCTGTGTAACTATACATTAAGTAACTGTGTGGAACACAGGCTGAAATTAACACTGCAATGCTTCGAACTTTATAAATATTAACTATGATACTAAAATTTTAAGTGAAGATTCTCTGAAATGCACAAAGTCTTCAAGAGCATATTACTTTGACCTAGAACAAACTGAGAATTTTGGTCCCAGCTATGCCACGAACAGAACTATTTCAGCCATGTGGATCTCAAAACCCAAGCACAGAACACTGTATTTTAGCTGAATCCTAAACGAGGGAGAAAAGGTATAGTTTTCTACAATTTTTGTTATGATAGCAAAGTAATAAAATGCTTTTTTGTCTGAAATCGGTAGGTGCAAGCAATAAGGCACTTAATGGACTCAATCCATCATTTTATTCTTACACATAGTAGGTAGCCTTACTTGCAATATGCAATTGCAAGAGAGTCCCTTCCCTGTCTTACCCCCTTCTCATCTGCTGAGAAAAACATCATCTCAAAGACAAATATCCTCACAGCATTCTTTAAAGAGGTCAGACAGGACTGGACTGTGAGCCTTGGGATAAATTTCCACCCCAATGAGGATATCAAGTTCTCATATACCTTTCTCTATATCTTAGACTAATACTTCCAAAACTAAGCCAATTCCCGGTTCAATGGGTGTGTTAAAACAACTTATAAAACCACGGCTGTCTCATTAGAGAAATTAGAAATCCCTACAAATCTCTTTCAAATCCTCCTACTTTTCCATATGAAAAAGAATAACAACACTGACATCTCAAGAATGCAGCATCAATTCCAAGTAACCAGCACACGCGCTTCTATTGGATATGGGACTGTTTTTTTCCTTTCCGCATAGCATCTTATGAAAATGCAAGAAAGGCGGGGACAATCCCTAAGAAATTATTGCGGTACCAAGATCAGAAAGGATGTGAGTAACAGGTAACAGAAAAGTATGTGAATATGAGATAGGCCTGCAATTCCATATTTTTTTTTAAGATCTTAAAATTATGGGAGATTACACATTTTAAAGTATCATTTGTTCAATACAGACTCTTTCCAAAATGAGGGAGGTATGAGAAGGGAACGGAGAAGCATTCGTGCTCCATTTTACGAATAGAGAACTGAAGAGAACTTAGGAAAAAATAGTCACCACGTTTCTAAGCACAGGTAAGAAAATAAATACTAGAATGTTAATGACAAAACTCTCTCAGCATTGCTCCTTTTTTCTTACTTCAAAGAAGGCATTAAATGCTCTGTGCTTCTATTTATGAGTAGTCAATGCTCATATTCTCTCTCTAGTGGTCAGAAATGGTTTGGCTTGAACTATTTATTTGCTATTAGTTACGTAGCAGTTCGAGAAAAACGCATAGCTCATTTATTTAATGCACTCACATGAGGCATTTCTGCACAGTATTATTTTATACACAAATTTACCCCCTTGGAGAAAAATGTAGGGCTTTATAAAACATGCTTCAAAATTATAACATTACTAATTTTACTTCTATAAATCTAATGTAACTTCCCTTACAATTAATACAAACAGACGTATCAAGAATAAAAACTCTTATTGCTATTTCCAACATAAACAGCAAAGCATCATCCTTTAACCTAACTGTTTTAAGATCTAACTGGATAGTATGTTCATATGAACACATACTTAAATAATTTATACTCTTGAGAGTTTCACAACTACTACTATTATTAAAACTTACCTTATTTCATCAGTTTCTGGCACTTTGGTGTAAGGTAGAATTGCTCGAACTCTCCTTCTGTCCTCCACAGGCTACAATTTAAGAGAAGAGAGCAAACATAATACTTTTTCCCTCTTTCTCAGGTAGAATCCTTCTCCCCAGCATTACGCTATTTAGAGGCAAAGGACTGGTAACAGCCACTTATATCCCCCTTGCCAGTTTTAAATTTTCAAAGCTCAAAACCACCAAGACCCAGAAAAGCGTAACTTATAGAGCTAGCTACAAGAGCTCTCATTTTATTTTGTCTTCTAGCATGACAGATGTTATGTTTATCATCTTCAAAATTAACTACCAGTAAGACAATTCTCACAGAAGTATACTTTTAAATTTTCTGCCACTTAGAGTGGAAATTTCTAAAAGTTCAACAGTCAGAAACATCTTTATTTAAGTTTTGGGTTTTGTTGGGGTTTTTTGTTTGTGTTGTGGGGTTTTTTTTGGAGGGGAGGAGGCACTATGCAGTTGTTTTTTTTCATTTTAATTACTTATATTGTTTTAAGGATGGGCATGTGAAAGAAGCCCCATTTTCAGAAACTTTGGTTATTTCCAGGATGCATATTTTGAAACCATTGTTAAAATATCACAAATCAGTAGAGGTTACAGTACAATGGTGCTCTTTACTAGGCAAGAACTGCACATTTTCTTGTTTATCTCTGTTTACTTACGATGCTATTACTACATTTGGAGATAACTGCAATGCCTGATGTAGCTTTCTCACTACACGCTTTCATTAAATAGCTGCTTTTTTAAAAAAATCATTACTTTGTATCAGTAAGAATGCATTTTTATATTCCTTATACTTCAACATATGCTGAGCCTATGCAGAACTACAGAAAATTTTCTACAGTGCTTTTTCCAAAGAGAACTATGCATGACAATTAAAGTTACTAACATTTAAGTAAATGACACTTAAAAATTTTACTACTTGCCTCTGGAGGTGCTACCGGAAATAAGAGCTTTTCCCCTTTCAGCAAACAGGACACATGACTGTAATAGCCGATTAGGTCCGAAAGTGAAGCAAAACGACGCCCACCAATGTAATAGTCTCCACACATGGCAATAATCCTGTTAATAAAAAAAAAAAAGTTTGACTTAAGAAAACTTTTTGCTACCAATTTTTTTAATTTTTAAGAAAAAGTAAATTGTGATAGTTTAATTTTTAAACCAGTGTCTACGTTCAGCAAAATGCAGTATTACAAACTTTCCATAAACATCAGGTAAACTTTAGGTAATGAATATTTCATCAAAAATTGTGTACGTATATAGCATGATAAAGGTTATCTAAAGGAAGTGCTGATTCACAAAAAAAGCCAGGACGTTTGTCGGAACTAATGAAATTAAACAGAAAAATGTAATTGTTAGTGTCATGGAAAACTGAAAAAAAGCACTAGTAGACACAACAGCATTATTACCTGTGTCATGCAGGACATAAACCTTTTATGATAGGCTAATACAAATTTAACAAAGTATTAAAATATTTTAATAACAAATAACTGCATTTGATTATACAATGCAGAAAACATACCCCTTCAAAAATTAGTCACTTTCTTACAGTTAGTTTAGCATCCGTAATAAAAATTGAGAAATTACTTTGGAATGATCGAAGTATCTCCTTATACTCAATTTTAAAATTTGCTAACTAATGGCAAAAAAAGCTTACAAAACCATTTCAGTAGTTTAACACAACAAAGGATTCTTACAAAACTGTTCATGTTATTCTTTAGGGGTTGTGTTCTTCTGAAAGTACAGAGATTCACTGTCGTATCAAAAAAGGGAATTACCATGTCTGTTCACATGGCTAGTCAATACAAATTCTAAAAGCAGTCGGGAATTATTTATTTAGATAAAAGAGTTAACAGCATTTAAAATATTCCTGTTACACTCAAGAGTCATTTGGAAAAGTGAAGAAGGACTTAATCTGAAACAACTTTTTGAGCAGACAACCCAAAGAAATGATGACGTTATGTAAATCAATGGCATCAAGCAGATCTGCATTTTTCCAGCAACACTGAGTAGCAGCTCACTTTAATTCTTACAACAATGTAAGAAATTGAGAAACGAATTTTTACCAAGCTAAGCACATTTTGCTGTTAAAAAAAATAAATTAAAATCTAAAAGCTCAAGTTAATTATCACTCCAGTTTCCAGAAGAGAGAGAAATTATCCTAAGGATATTTCAAAATAAATTACAGTACCAAGAATAAACATACTTGAATCTTCTTAGTGTTCTACTTCATGTTTGACCTCTTCACAAAGCTTGTGAACAAATCAAAAGCAAAAGGGGGGGAAAAAACCCCAAACACTTGATTGCCAAGAAACTTATCCTTCATCCCAAATGAGTACACTATTTAATGGTGTCTTCCATTTTTACTCTTCCTCAGCAGGTCAGTATTCCAATACATTCCTGCACAAAAATTTTCCTTCTCAGTTCAGTTCTTTGAACTAAGTTATTTCTCCCGAACAGGGATGTAACATGGATACAAAGATGAATCTTCAGAGATGAAATCTAAAGTTTTTAAGCATATAGGACTGCAAGGGAAGTCAGAAAATAGTAAAACTTTAAGGACATAGGCTAGATCTTTTTGGCATATTTTCTGTAAGATTCCTTGGTAAATTATTCAATAGAAACTAGGTTCAAAATTAAATCTAGTGTTTCAGATTATTATTTCATCAAGCTTAAATAAAACCTTTCTTCTGAACACTGCGCTAGCAAATACAGAACGACTTCTGTAATCACAGAAAATTCCGAAGGACAAGATTAAGATAAATGTCTTCCTTCAAAATATTTCATATCACTCTGACTCACCAAAAAAGGTAACACTTCTGTGAAAAAAGACTGTTTTGACAGATTCATATGCTATAAATTAATCATATGGTGCATGAGCATATATATGTCCGTATGCAACTTTCATGAGGCACCGAAAGAATTAAAAGAGTTTAAGAAACTTTCATCTAAAATGTTGGGATTTCAGTTGCACAGAAATCTAAGAAAGGTTTAACGTGGAAAAATAACATTTTTAGGAAACAAAATACGAGGGACATTTTTTAGCAAAGTTTCACCCATTCCTGGTAGGCTGCAATTGGCAAAGATCAAGCTTTGGTGGAAATGGAACTTCTAGCCTGTGGGACATCGGAAATCCATCCCTATATTTGCCTGAAATCACTTTAAGGCTGCCATTTCTGAGATTGACACTGTTCTTGAGCATAACCCTTGCCTATCTAATAATAAAAAAAAAAAAAATACACACTTGGCAGTCAAAGAATGAAACTGAGAACCCATCCAATCTCTGAAGAACAGTATTAACTAACAAATTAATTCCCTTGGAATATTTATCTCTGTGTGTTTTATGGATCTCAGAATGAAAGATTCTTTAAGGTTTGAAAACATCGTAAGGACCCTTTCCTTAGGGAACTGGAAATCATTAGACTGTTTTCTACCTGGGATGCCAGAAACACTTTTATGGTGGGCATGAACAAATAGACAATTGCCTGATACTGGCTTCAAAAGGAGAAGTTATTAGAAATAATCCAGGACTAAAACAGCCCTAGAAAGCAAGTATTAGCCCAGTTTACTTTTTTGCTACTGCTTCACAGTAACCAGTTCCCAAACAAGTATCAGTATAACTGAAAAGCTGAAATTGATAGCTCAGATGGCAAGATGCGAACAAGAGATACTATTTGTGTGCTATATTGTCTGCACTTAAGAGAATTATGCCTTCATGTCAATGGCAGATCAGGACCTCTGAAGCACACTTCATCACACAGCAGATGAAACCAAAAACTCCCTCCATTTGCAAACCATGCACATAGTGCTCATGTGTTGGTATTCTGGATAATTCCCACTTTCAGAAGTTGAAAAATTTGCTTTGAACTTGTTTGCTGCTATCAAGACAACTGATAAAGATTTCTTTTACTTGTGGAGAAACATTTGCTTTGCTATTTCATAAAGATGAACATTACACTGCAGCACTCCACTTGCTGACTAACCTTCAAGCTCTTCTCAGAATACACCTCATTTACATTTAAGAATAAATGAATTTACTAATCTACACAGCTTGGCCATGGTAAAATAATCCTAGTTACAACTATGGACGAAGAGACACTTGAATTTAGAACAATTAATTCTTACACATACTTAAAGCTCTTTCTAGTAAACCTTTGGATTATTAAATACATAATCTCTTTATTTCTTCTTGTTTTTTGGATTTTGGAGGGCGCTTCTCTCAAAATTAAGGAAGCAACCACATGTGTGAGCACTTTAAGTATGTCCTGTGAGCTACAATGGCTACTACAGAATAGACCCAAAACAATCTCCTTCACTGACTACTGAAACCTGCATGTTGCTTTAAATCTATTCATAACTGCTTTAGACAAGCCTGTCTATCCAGATGTTGTTGGTTTCCTCACATTTTTCTTCCTCAGCTTACAAAGCAATTTTTAAGCAGCATATTTTAAAACAATTAAACACAAGTAAAAAGCTGTACCATGGAAGAATTAAGAGTCAAAAATACTCCATTACAATACAATGATTGTTTTCTGTTTGTATTCTATTGTGCTCTAAAACCAAAAATAACCAGATTACAGTATTTTGAAAAAAAAACATTTAATTCTCACCTAAAATGATTGACATTTGTTTTACTAAGGAATGAAAGCACAAATGAACCTGGTCTCCGATCACTTTCTCGAATAAGGTAACTTCCAGGTTTTCCCGCTTGTCGAAGACGTTCTTCTGCAATCGTTCTGTCAAGTTTTCCATGATACCACCTAAAAAAAAGAGTAACAATGGGTGTCCTTAGAACTTGAGGTTTTTGTTTAATCTCACAGAATAGACCTATGAAATTAACAAAAGCTTTCAGTCAAAACTGATGTAACTAACTCCAAACCTATGTTTTGAAGTTACCACATCTTTACATGTTCAACCTCCCAGTTTACTTATTTCCAGTAAACATTATTTTTAAAGATAGCATAGTTTTTCGGATAACCTACATCTCCCAACGAACCATACCAAGGGGTGGAGGCTCTATCCATATCATGACCTTTTCTGTCCTCCCTAATTTGCTTATTTTAAATAAACAGAACCAGGACGTGACTGATCTGACTTGGAAGACTGTTGCATTTTAGACCTACCCAGGCTTCAGTTCAGGCGGGATTCTCCAAAAGCATAAATTGAGAAGTGAATTTTAAGAACCTGTTTCTCAGCTGACGCAGATACTGCTGTAGCAAAGTCTGCACTGAATTGAAGCGACAGCCGTCACCAGCCCCCTAGCTCCAAAACAGTCTTTCCTAGTCAGAACACATACCCTATCAATTAAAAGCAAGTGCAGGTGTGTGGCAAATCACAGGCTGCAAAATATGACAAAGGAACACTTCAGTCTAAAGTAAAGGTTAAGACTATTACCACCAAGCATTCATTTGCCTTACCTCAGTTTATTTACACAGCTTTTGTCAGAACACTCCTTCTACTCCAAATGATCAAGTACTACTTAAAAAAAAAAAAAAAAAAAAAAAAAAAAAGGAGAGCACCATTACCATANNNGAACTAAAATCAACTAAAAAAAAAAAAAAAAAAAGTAGCAAAGGAGAGTACCATTCACATATAAAGCCAAGCATTGTTCTCATCACCTTCACAAAGCCACAGCATGTTCCAGAGCTACATACTGTAATAATTTATTAGCTCTGCCTCCATCAACTAACTATGCTTAGTTCAACCTCTAATTTCTACAATCAAGAAAACACCAGCTTCCATACAGACACTGGTTTAGGCAATTTAAGTCATTTACCACTTCAGTCCACTCGCCTTTTTAATCCTAACAGTTCACATATGTCCTGCAAGAGTCACAAAAATGCATTTTGGAAGAGATATGTAAATGACTTTTGAACTAATATATGCAGGAATGCCAAAAAATTGCACAGATTACAGTTAAAAAAAAAAAACAAAAAAACCCAAACAACTGGGTTGTCGATAAAATCTGACCAGAAGCATTTTTTTTCCTACTAAATAGAAGTAAAAGTTTTGAGAACTTTTATCAGAATGAAAATCAGATAGACCAAACCGATAAGCGTCACGTTTACCAGCTGAAGCAGCACCAGCATAGACACTGTTTACCCTGGCAAAGCTGCGTGCTTGCTAGCGTAGCTCTCCTTTGCTTCTCCTCCTCACCCTGATCAAAACAAGCTAAACCAGAAAAAGCGCTGCTGTGTCCATACAGCCTATGGCACCTGAGGCTGCTGCCGGCTGAGGTCGGTTAGTGAGATCCTCTGGCATCCCATTCCAGCGCCATGCAGCCTCCCAGACAGTCGCTTAAAGACGGTCTGCGGAGGGTCCCCTTAGGAAACAAAACAAACCCATCTATTTTGAAGTATCTGGGTTGAAATATTCTGCTTTGCGCACAGCATGGATGAAACCCGAGTTTGTTCATTCCCAGCACGTCACAATTAACTGGGCTTTGCAGACTTTCACCAAGTAAGAAACTCCCCAGAGACCCAAGAAACTTTCCTGATCAAGAGATTCTTTGAAACCAACATTCCATGAAGCCTATTTTAAACAAACAATAGGTTCATTAAGCTTTTATTTGTTCCTATTAATCACTCACTTGAGAAAAATAATCTTAACTCTATTGAGAGACACATTGCCTTACAATGCCAAACTTAAAGGCACACTTTTGAAATGGGGAAAGGTGGGAGTGTTAATAAGACTGCAAATTACTAATAAAAAATACACTAGGAAAATAAAAAGGCAGGATTACTTGCAAATAAAACATTCAACTTTTCTGTAAGGGACCAGGATTTCTTACGATGATAGCACCAATGTGGGTATTCCAATTTTAAGACCAGAAACTTTGAACAAAGACGACACCCTCCTTGTCGGTGACAGCAAAATATAGATAGATGGACAGACAGATAGATATATCCCACATATTGGGAGATCACTTCCTCTAACACTGAATGGACTCTCTATATATTCTCTCCTAGTTTTATATCAAGCCTAATAGAAGACATTTATTACCTGGTAGTAGAAGTAGGGTGAAAAATTATTTACTCCCCCATTTCAGAAAAGGTTTTCCAAAATAAAAATATGTAGTTAACTTCTGAGTGCAATTAAATGCAGTGTCACTGAGCACATATTTTAGATATTAACAGCTGCTAGAAAATACTGTATTTTACAGCTTTCTATGTATTAGTGTAATGCACAAATTACTCTGTACCACTAGCTACAGAAATAAGTATTACTGAATTTAACTACCAACTGATAACGAAGATACAAATGGCAGTAAAGCAGTCAATATTGCGCAATGAGAAAACAGCTCAAGTAATATCCTCAGGAAGCCTCTTTAGATAGCACACATCTTCAAAAAACAGGATACACACTTAAGTACCAGCTTTTAAGATACCATTAGAGTATGCAAAATGCGTGTCGAGAAATAACTCCATTTTTCCAGAGAGCATTTTCATCACTAGACAAAACCACTTTATTCAAGCAATACACAGCGTAAGTGTTGAAAGACTTCATTTTTAGAAATGCGTATCTTGTATTTTATCCAGCTATCACCTGTTTTCAATATTATATGAAGATGCACTCAGCAACTTTGCATCATTATCTTCAAGTAGTTTGATAGCAAATCGTAGACTATTTTACAAAATTGCAGTAGTCAATCTGATTTAAGGATATCAAGTGCTCAATTAAGGAGTGGCATTATCTTTTTTTTTTAATGCTTCTGTTAAAAGGTTGTGGGATCTTTTTTTTGCTTTCGAATACATCTATAGATCAATTTTTCTGTGAATATTAGCTAAAGTACCATGCACGAATTCATACCAGTGAAAAATGTTAAGATGACTTGTGCTGTATTATCAATTATAAAGGAAGATCTGTCCAATACTCAGTGGCACCCAAAGAAGGTACAACAGAAATGACAGAACAACAGAACTTGCCCTACTCATCGTAATTTCATGAGAGAAAAAAAAAAAAAAATGCACAACACTCTGAAGGACAGGACCAGGCTATCATAAATTCTCAAACAAAATAAATCCCAGATCCTCTGGCTTTAACCCTCAGTCAGGTATCTCAACAAAGCTTGAGTTCACTGCTTCTGCAAAAATGTATCACAAGAAACTACCTTTCCCTTTTTGGAGGCTCTGCACCATTTTGAGTTTTATAGGTCAAGATCAACAACTTTTTAACAGCTTCAAGTTTAATGTGCTCACAGTTAGAAGCAACACTTAACCAAATGTCTTGATTTACCTCCTATACAGCTTCTGAACAGATGTAAAAGGGTGTCCTACCTACAGTGCACTACAAATCTCATGAGGTTTGGATAGGAGGGTATCAAATAAAAAACCTGCCTAGCTGTTAGTAAATATAAAGCTGCCCCTGTGGTTGTGTTTTATCAAATGCATGCACTCAAAACCGTAACTCACTACCACTTATATGTGCATCCTCCACCACCGCCAGAGACAAGATCCCTATCATTTCTAGTCAGTCACCTCTGCTTACTTGCCTAGTCCTACCTAGAAACACTTTTCTATTTCTGTAACTTTGCAAATTTTTCAATGCTGACAATCCACTATTTTCAGTGTTTTGAACAAACATAATTAAATGACATTCTGAATCATAGCTAGTGCACTGACAATGCAATAGCTATTATGAGACGCATTAAAAGAGAAAACACAAGTAGCCCTGCAACAGAATGTTATGGAGTGATTCAACGATAAAATGCCTTACCAACTATAGATCCCAATTTTGGTGGTTGTTTCCATGACAACCCCTTTAACTGCTGTAACAAACTTGTAAACTTGATACCTAAATTGTGACCTTTATTTTGCTTCTAAGAGAATACCAATAATAGGCTTCCATGTTCCACAAACCGGTCAGAAGCTGTGCAAGAAAATATTCCCATCTGCCAGTTTAAATCAAAAGCAGCATGTTCAAAACTCCAACCCTATGTATCACAACCTTAATTACAGCAAACAGGCAGAAGGCAGACACAACAGTATCACAAACAGCTTATACATCCACAGAAGCGACATACAGCTGCGCAGGAGGATAGTCCCAGCTGACAGCCACAAGCCAAGCCATGAACCTCATGAAATGAGCTGCGCTGCAGTTGGAGCTGTTACCTCTGGCTCGCAAACAGAGTTCCTTAATTTTCCCCCGCTCCATGGAAGATGCTGAGTACCAGACAACCAGTCACACCAGCCTCATTAGGCTGAGCTAAAACTTTCTACTGTGGGCAGGAAGGCAACTACACCGCATCCCTCACGAAGCTCACAGTACGGTAGCAGGACTTTTGGCCCCCAACATGGACCCACAGAAGGCAGAGGCTGTTCACAAAGGGGCAGCAGATGGTGCATTTACCATCTGGAAGGAGGCAGCTGCTATTGTGTGTGGAAGCATGTCACATTGTTCAACCAAATCCTTTTATTTACATATTTCCTTTTTACACGTGGGAAAAGCAAATATTACGAAGCTTTGCTGTTCCACTAAAGGCTTCTGCTGTTACAGCACGCTGCAATTTTTACTTAGGAACACAGCAGGCTAGGGAGGAGGGAACACAGGAGAAAGTGCCAAAGTGGAGTAAAAGTGTTTTTCACCAACTTAGTACAAATGTTGATGTTGATAATAGCTGCAGACCTCTCTATTTCCATCTAGAAAAAAGTTACGGTGCACAGGAAAAACAGTCCTCAAATGCCGTATCCACTTCACTCAAAGCTCTTCTTAGTCACACCTTGCTGCTTCAACAAAACCCGCAAGAACGGAGAACTGCTAGGAGTCATGGTCAGAGCTCCCCTCCTATCAATTCAGTCACTGATTTGGTACCTTCCACACATTACAGATTCTTGTTATCACCTCCTGAGGCTAGATGAGCTCTGTTCCCACTAGAAGCAAAAGAGAGCAGAGGTGATTACCTTGAACCGGGAAAATCCTCAATTTCAAATGGCACGAAGAAATTTCAAGTACAGTTTTATGAAGATAGAGGAGAAAAAAACAAGCAAAAAATATCCTGTATTTTCACTTGTTTCTTCTTAACACCGACCACCCCCGCTCAAGCTTTTTATCTGAAGACTTGATGCTCCTATTCACTGTTCAAGTTTCGCTTTAGTCTTACAGTTTCTCTCAGCCTAAAATGCATTCTCAGTTTTACTGTTTTTAACCAGACCCTGCCTTTTAGCACTTTATCCCCCATCTCTGTAAGATTTGTAAGGCTGCATTACTTCCTTTATGCATACTATTTGTAGAGCTTAAATTAAGTTTCACTCAGACTTTACTAAACTCGCGTCCTCCTTCTGTCTTGTTAGTTACTATTCAGTACTTGGCAATTTTTGACCAACTCTTAGCAGTTCTCCACATCAAAGAACTTCCTGCCAGAAAATGCTCTGCCAATATATATCAACTACTACACTGGATGCAGCTTTAAGATAATGAGAAAAGAACTGAAAAGAACTTGGAGCCAAATAAGCGTTCTTTGTCCAGAATGCATGAAATTGAGTATTACACACTCTTCTAGGAAAGGGAGTGAGAGGGGGGTTTTTATCCTTTTTCCATCCCTATGCATTTTTCTAAGAGTTGGTACAATGCAGATAAGCAGACCCATGTAAGCCTAGGGAAGAGTAATTCTGCTTTTCTCATTCGACTGTTCCAAAACCCCACAGGAACAGCATGTGGGAAACTGAACCACCATGCTGCACTTTGAGACCAGGAACCAGCCAACTAGCATGGAAAGTCTCTACCATAGGCACTCCTCGGTACACCAGCTGTGCCAACCTGTTAACCGCGGGACTTGCACGCGCCTCCAAAAGAAGCCGTTAAAACACTTTCAGCAGAGTCTACATCAACCCTGGTCTAGAACAAAACAGATAGACCAAAAACCTCAGTACGTCTTACAAAAAAGACTACGCAAAGATGACAGAGCGAGATAAGCATGCAGTCAAAAAGGAATACATTGAAATAAACTCACTAAGGAAAGAAAGGTTCTAAAAGTTTCAGTTGCTGTAAAAAACAATGCTATAAGCTTTAAAAGAGACAGAGATTGACAAAAGCATAATATAGCCAAAAGATTTCTTCCAAACCTGATACATATTTACTGAAGAGAAGACTGATTGCCTATCTCATTTTTGCAAATGCCACCAATAAGCAGGTAAAGTACAGCTAAACTGGCTGAAAAACAGCTCTTGAAAGAGCTTGCGCTTTCTTACTGAAGGATCAGCTTAGGAAGTGAATGCTGGAACATTAAAGTTTTTAGTAAGAAACCTTCCATTTTTACATGCTTCCTACTTGTGCCCTCAGGTCAAAAATATGCTTTTTTCTTTTTGAACCGAGAGTAACTACTACAGAAACAATGTTAATACTGCTCCACAAATCAGCAGATACTCTTCGGCAATAATTAAGGAATTTCTAAGATATTGCTCATCTTGTCTGCCATTACCTTCATTAGATGCACCAGAGGCTCCTTCACCTTCCTCTTCCTCCTCACCCCTCACCCTCTCTAATCAAGCATAGGGTTTTGCTTTGCGCTCCACTCTCACCTTCCCTTGCAACTGGAATGCCTCTCAGAGAGCTGCATCACGCCCATGGAGAGATTACTGCTTCTATAAGAAGAAAACCCTGACAGTTATACGCTAGAAATCAAAAGACAGGTACAATGCCTGAATTAAAACACGTCCAATACCTCCCACTTGCATTAGGAACAACACTGGGGGAATATAACCTACAGAGCATAATCCATACACAACAAATCCAACAGCATGATGTTAAAGAATTGTGTATACGAGAAAAAAATAAAAAAACCTACCCTGTTTCTAGACATGAATATAGAACAAGATGATTAGTACAGAGGCTTGGTAAAATTTTGCTTTTGGAGGAGTACGGACTTTTCTCTAGCATCCCTTTTATTGCCAAGGAGTGGAAAGAACAAAAAGAAAATTTCTCCACAGATGCTTAGAAAGCACAAAAATCTATGCAAGAAAAAGTCTGGGGAAAACGTGTGGTTTGAAAAAGATAATCCAAGCAATTCCTTCATCTTTTGGATTAAGCAAGTATCCAAGCTTGAATCTTGTAATGTCTCCAGTGTTACTCTACTAACAGAGGGCAATATGAAAAAGGAATTGATTGATTTATGGTTACTCTTAAATTTTAGAGAAAGATGATGCAATTTATCTATAAAATAACCATACAAAACCCAATGAGTAAGCCTCAGACAGAATATCCTCTTGTGCACATCCTACATATGGGTGAACATTTACATACATATGCATAATTTTATGGAAAGCAAGAGGTGGACTTAAAATAATTTCAGAAAAACCATATGGTTCCTGAGTTGATTATCAAGGGTTGGCTAAACCTAGGTGGTTTTCTGGAAACTACTCTGGAAAAGAAAGCAGTGTACTCTGCAAGGGGAAGTTCATAGAAGAAACCCCTGTCCAAGTATCTGTAAGTAGCTATTAATACGAAAATCACATACCCACTTCTGCTGAGCCAATGGCAGTAATCCTTAAGAGAAAACTGTAACCTTTCAAATATTCCCATGTAGTTACATACTCAACTTCTTCAAATATAATTACATACAGCTAACATCTCAACACTAACTGGACAAACAGACTGGATGGGTGGTCTGCAAGATGGGTAGGAAATTGGCTCACAGGCCGTTCAAAGCGTGGTCATCAGTGGTTTGTACTCTGGCAGGCAGCCTGTCACAAACGGAGTCCCCCAGAGATCGACATTGGGCCCCACAGTGTTCAATATCTTCATAATTGAGCTGGATAATGAGATCGAAAGCACCAAGTTTGTTGATGACACCAAACTGGGTGGTGAGGTAGACATCCAGAGAGACCTGGGCAGGCTGGAAGAATGGGCTAGTAAGAACACTACAAAGTTTCGCAACAACAAGTGCAAGGTCCTGCACCTGAATCAGAATAACCAAAGAGCACAGTGCAGGCTGGGATCTGTGTAGCTGGGGAGCAGCCTTGCTGAGGGGGACCTGTGGGTCCTGGTGGACAAGGTGAACCTGAGTCAGCAGTGTGCCACTACAGCTAGAACAATCATTATCGGAACAATCATTATTGGAACAACCTCCCCAGGGAGGGAGGAAAACCTCACTGGAGGTTTTGAAGATGTGGTTGGACAGGGTGTTAGATAATCTCAGCTACGCTCCCCTTCCCACAAAAGGTTGGGCCAGATGATCTTTCAAGGTCCCTCCCAACCTGTGCTGTTTTATGGTTCTATGATTCTATGGTTTATGGTTCTATGGTTCTATATATTCCAACTCTGATGAAACTTACAAAAAAAATCAGTTAGCACTTGAGGATGAACGACTATTATACTTCAGTTTAACAAAAAAGGAAAGTCTAACAAAAAGAACTGATTTGGTATGAAGTTGGCCTGAAAAGCAGCTGAAAATTCCAAAATTTGAAGATGAAAACTACTTTTTTTAGGGCTGATCATCACAAGAATCTTACCAGATCTTGCTAATTTACCAGAACACTGACTGGGTACACTAAGTGTCCTGGACACCTCAATACTCCATTCCTGAAATATGAATGGAGCTTTCAAGTCAATTTAGCAACATATATAGTAGGTAGGTTTGTATATAGTAATTTGCACACATTAGTAATTTTAATAAAAACATGCCTTAGAAGGAAGAGGTAGATATTCCAAGCAAATTTATTAAATATTTAAGCAGCACTGTTAGCTACCTTAGAAAGATTTATTTTTTTAAAAAGGAAAATTCTTTAGCTTTTACAGCAGAAATCACGAGATCTGCCTACATAGAAAATAATGATATGTTCACCAACCTAATGATTTCCTGTACTTTCCTTTAAAGTTTTCCCAGTTAGCTGCTGCCTCTGCAATTATTCCTGTCTACTACGCTGATCCTCAACTATAAACAGCATGTTTACACATATACAGAATCACTTAAGTTGGAAGTGACCGCTGGGGATCATCTAGTTCAGCATTCCCCCCCAGCTCCCGCCCCGCTCAAGCAGGGTCAGCTACAGCTGGTTGTTCGGGGACATGTTTAGTTGGGCAATAAACATCTTCAACGATGGACATCCCACAACCTCTTTGGGCAACAGCTGCTACTGTTTGACCACCTCTACCATAAAAAACAGGCACGTTTTGATATTCAGATGGAATTTCAGCTTTTTTAATTTGTTTCCATTGTCTCTTGCCCTGTCACTGGACACCACTGGGGGCAGTCTGGCTCCCTGATCTTCATTCCCTCCCGTCAAATATTTATACACATAGATAAGTCCCACCAGAGCTTCCTCTTCTCCAGGCTGAACAGTCCCAGCTCCCTCAGCCTCTCCTCGTCTAACAGACGATCCAGTCCCTTCATCATCTTCGTGGCCCTGCACTGGCCCCACTTCAGTAAGCCCATGTCTCTCTTGTACCGGTGAGCCCAGCACTGAACACACGTGTCTCACCAGTGTTGAAGGATCACCTTCCTTCAGCTGCTGGCAATGGTCCTCCCCATGCAGCCCAAAATACTGGTAGCATTCTTTGACATGAGGGTGCATTGCTGGCTTTGTCCACCAGCAAATCGACGTCCTTCTCTGCAGAACTGCTCTCCAGCTGGTCAGCCCCCATCATGTGCTTGAGGTTATTCCTCCCCTGTGCCAGAGCTTTGCATTTCCTTTGTTGAACTTCACAAGATCCCTCGCAGCCCAATTCTCCAGCCTGCCCAGGTCACTCTGGATGGCAGCACACCCAGCTGGTACTTCAGTCACTCCTCTCAGTTTTGCATTTTCTGCGAACTTGCTAAGGGTGTGCTCTGTCCCAAAATCCAGGTCATTAATCAAAACATGAAACGGCATTGTCCCCTGGGTACACCCTGGGGAACACCACCAGTGACTTGCCTCCACTTGGACTTTGTAATGCTGATCACCACCTTCTGGGGCCAGCACTTCGGCCAGTTTTCAGTTGACCTCACTGTCCATTTATCTAACCCGTACACTGCCAGCTTGTCTATGAGAAGACTACAGGAGATGGTGTCAAAAGCCTTACTAAAGTTGAGATAAACTCTCTCCCTTTCTCCCCAAGACAATGACCTCATTGTGGAAGGCTGTTAGGTTGGTTTAGCATGATTTCCCCCTCATAAATCCATGCTGACTACTCCTCACCACCTTCAACACAAACCATAATTCAGAGATAGACTCATAGAAACTTTTGCCTGCTCCAGAGTGATAAAGCACATATTATATATAAATATAAAAATACTAAAGGCTACCTGCAGTCTTTATGTAGTATATAAAACTTGTCAAGCACCGGTAACATTTTATTGGTACTGACAAAACTCCGGAGGGACACAGAATCGCTTCACTGCAATATTCCTATGCAGCACAAAGATAATGTTAAACCAAGATACGTTCTCCTCCCTCCTGCTGTGCCTACCAGTGAGACAAATACCATGATTTTTGTTTTGTTTTGTTTTCTTAAAGGAGAAAGATAAGTGAGAAACTGGAAAACTCCTATGGGAGTCCTATTAGCTGAATCAACAGATGGGATCCTACACTGAGGAGCCCCATGCCCCCACTGGTAAAATTTGTCTTCCACACCACACCCCAGCTGCAAAACATTAAGACAAGAAAAGGTGAAGAGACACGGCACAAGATTATGCTTCCCAATAGGGCAGGACAGTAGATGAAGTGCATAAGTCCCACATTGAAGTTCTGCGAGTCAATATACACGCAAAATAAAAAACTAGATAAAGTGCAGGTCAAGAGACTCTACTCACTGTTTAAACAACATGACAACATCTGATGTTAACTAGAAATATTGACTTAAATACTGGAAAAATCCTCCTCAAACTTTTTCCGGCACCAAATGCTATTCCACTTCTGGTTTTCTTCATCTGAAACTTTAATTTATATATGTACCTAACATACTTAGCGTACTTACTGCTTCACTTCCTATATATGGTTAGGTACGATTTTGACCTGCTGCTTTTAACCATTCATTTAAGACAGCACTTCTAACACGACACACTCAGCCAGAACTGAAACCAGATTTATATTCGGCTCTATTTCGTAAGTGGCCAAATCAATACAATACTCATCAACTTTAGAAGAATAAGGTGTTTCCCTTTGGTAGAGAACAAGAATTAGTAAAGAAATTCATTACCTAAAAAAGAAAAATCTACCTGCTGATCATATTACCTGCTGGACAGAAAAGAAGCCTCATACACTAGAACCAAGCTACATCACACTGTATAAACACACTTTGTGTTTGTACAGTACCTAACTGAACATGCCAGTACTATTTCCCCTCAGTTTTCAGATTCATTCATCAGTATGGAAAAAAGTCCTCAGCCATTTTTCAGAAAAAAATTCCTTTTCATGAGTTACTGAAATAAACAAATGCTGCAAAACTCTGGACTTGCCACCTTCAACACTGACGTGAAGAAACTAGAACTTCACACTATACTCAGGCATAAAAATGTTCTACTTTTATGCAATCCATGCATATTTAATATTTCTCTATCCATCTCTCTGTCTTCAGCTTTTTTCTTACTGTTAAGTTGTCCCAACAGGCACCAAGAGTGACTGTAAGAATACATCTGCTTTGGCTAAGATTTGTCTTAACCAGATGGTATTTTGACACCCTATTTCATTTTGTTTGATTGATAGCTTTCAATTTCAACTGATTTCCATTTCAAACTGATAACCACTGCTCAAAAAACACCGTATGAAAATGTCAGTTTTGCTGAATATACTAGAACGGCTTTTGCCACCTTAACACAACACTAGGACCTAAATTAATTTTGTCAACTAAGATTTTTAATCAAACACACAAATAACTGAACTATTCCACATACTGCTGGTTTACAACCAAATTGAATGGCATTCATTCATTAAATCTGAAAGCATTTTCTTAGACTATTTCAGCCTCTGTCAGCGAGCTTAGCAGATGGGGTTGAAAGCACAGAAAAAAATGACAAAAACAAACACCGAGTTGCCCACTCTATTCCCTGGCATCCTGTGCCCCCCACCTAGCATTAAGCTACAATATGAACACGCTACTGCTGTGCTCCAGAAAAATGAGAAACCACACACACACACACTGAGTAGAAAAGCCTTAAGTCAGTTTCACTCCAGATCAAAGAAGATAAAAATCAACCCTACTTGGGGATTTTGAGTTTGTGAATAAAGAGAACCTGTTACATGCTAACAATCTCCTCCCACAGCTAGAAAATTTAAAAAAAAAACCACACTAACAGAAGACATATTCCACTTTTCCTTAGGTATGTGGAAAAGAGGAGAGGAAATCAAGTATATTAGGTGCTTGCTAGCAAAGACCAACACATCCTGACTACCCTGAATAAACTATATTTACAGCATCCTGATGGGAAGTGCAGAACTTGCATCTGCTTCACTTCCCATCTCTTCAGGTTAGTTACTGTGAAAGCCAGAATGTCAACTATATGGTATTTAAAAACTAATTCATGTTTAAAAAGAAAGTTTGGTCTGTAACGCTTTTACAGCCTAACACTTGCAAACTGGAAACTCACTCGGATTTTGTTTTTGTGGTTTGTTTGTTTGGATTTTTTTTAAATTTGCAAAACAAGTTAGGAGATTTTCAAAAAAGTCAGAAAGCTTTGTCTAAGTTAATGCAGAAAGCTCCATTTTATTTTATACTTGTAAGTCTAACCTGCGATTGGAGTACAAACTTAGAAACACCAGCAGCAACTTCTACCAGGTATTTTTGTTTGGAGTCAGTAATCAATCATTCAGTAAATCCTGAAATGTGATGCGTGTCCATGGCAAGGCAAAGAAGCCTTGTGAATCGTTAACTGTTACAAAAGAAGTAATGCCTCTTCATTCTTATACAGGAGAATAGTAATTTTGTATCACATAAAGCAAGGCCAGGAGCAAAGAGCACTCTTAATTTTCTGATGGACACATAATATATTGTAAGCAATTAGGACAAAGAAGCAAAACCATTCAACAGAATCGTGGAATTATCCATCAAGCCAATCCTGCATGCCTCCTATAAAAACTGAATGAATTAGAAGGACGTGGGGAAGGGTGGAGTTGGCAGTCATATTTAAACAAACGGAACAGCAGTTTTGTAATCACATTCAACTGGAGAAATTTAATCCGAGTTTAAATTTCAAGATCAATTACTGCTCCTAAAGATTTATATTGGACCTTTCCTTATATTAGATGATAGATAATATTGATCTTTGGTTTTGGTAATAAATCAAGAGTTCAACTGCATAGAAGCAGATGGTCTGACTACAAAGAAAGGGCACTTCCAAAATAAAACAGCAGGACTGAAAGGATACAATTTACTATTGACATATGGCAAATTTAAATGACTTAACCGAGAATGGTAAAAACTGATGCTGTATAAAATAGATTAAGAAATGAATAAAGGGGAAAAAGGCTTCTAATTATTTTAATCAGTCAACTTAAATTTTTTAATGGAAAAGTCACACAACACGGACAAAATTACAAAGAAAAAGGATAAATGTATGGAGGTATGAACTTCTGAATCAAATTTTTAAATGCATTTTATTTCTTGGATGTTTCCATATTAAAGAATCTTCAAGAGAAGAGCATTCAAGAATCTTCAAGAGAAAACAAAATCAAGGCCGCTGCACTCTTCTTCCCCTAGCATGTACTCCTTGTCAGAAATCTGACGTCTTCTTTCATGAAAGTTACCCATGATGCTTGCACATGACTTGCAAGACAAGATTCTGGCTGCAAAATCAACTCAGAACTGTTGATGTGTTAATAATTATTTAGAATCGAACAGGTGTTTATTCACAAATAATTACCCCAATTTCTAAAAATATTTCAGAAAAGCTTGCCTTTTGGCTTTTTACTCAGTTCTCTGAGGAACTTAGCCGGGTCTAACAGAAGAAGCAGTCTGATCTCTCACAGAGAAAACCAGAAGACCATAATTCTGTATCTCATCAGCTTGGCAGACAACACTGAAGAAGTAACTTTGCTTTTACGTGCTTCCATTTCCCTCCTTTTCCTTTGTCAAATCTGCCTAATCCTATTTCTAGGCCGTTAGGGAAGTCTACAAGTTTAACACTGTTCAAACACTGTCTTCACAAAACAAGGCCTTAATGTTTACAAACTTCCACAAGAAGTCCAGAAATTAAAAGAATAAAGGATTACTAGAAAGCTTGTCAAGTCTAGAGACATCAATTTAAAAGAAATCCTATAATGTTACATTTTATGTCCTCCTTGCAACTACAATGGCTCCTGAAATCTTGGAAGTACCTAAAATAGAGCAGAAGTTAACTTTCTGACAGTGGAGTTATGACAGAATGTAAGAAAGAACACTAATTTAGAGGGGTTTCAGATTAACTTTCTGCCCTGTATCTTGAATGCTTCTGCCACCCTGTACCTCGAAAGCCAAAATTGTCAACTATACTCACTGTAACTTCAGAACGACATATTTCTAGATACCAATGAAAGCAACTTAAGCCTTTGAAGCAATTTCATTTTGGGGAGAGCAAGGTACCTGCTTGAGGGCTATTTTCTGTTCTAATATAAGCCTTCCAAGTGCTTTATGTAAACCTGCAGAGTTTCTACAGTTAAATCCAAAGGTTCTGTTTAGACTACTTACTAATTACACAAACTGTATGTATCATTATCTGACCTTATATTTCACACAGTATAAACACAGAACTGGTCTGCCTCTGGTGCAAGACTCTTTCTATTACCAGCACTGCAGGAATCCCGATTAACCTAATAGATGGATAGGTATAACAAAACCTAACTGCAAGTTTGCACTTTTTTTTTTTCTCTCCAAACATAGCCTAATGAAAAACTATTTTAAATAGGTTGAGCAGCAAAGCAGTTAGACATTATTTAGGACAAGGGGCAATGGTTTTAAACTGTAAGAGGACAGATTCAGACTAGATATAACGAAGCCATTTTTTACAATGAGGGCGATGAAACACTGGCCCAGGTTGCCCAGAGAGGTGGGAGATGCCCCATCCCTGGAAACATCCCAGGTCAGGCTGGACCGGGCTCTGAGCAGCCTCAACTAGCTGGAGATGTCCCTGCTCATGGCAGGGGGGTGGACTAGATAGCCTTTAAAGGTCCCTTCCAACCCAAACCACTCTGTTATTCTGTGATACTATTTATAAAAATAACCTCTCTGCTAACGCTATAAAATACAGAATTAATTTTAATTCATTTTAAATAAACGTTTCAAGACTGCCTGAAGTTAAAAAAAAAAAAAAAAGACCAAACACGTGCACATTACTTTAGCTATGGTTATATATGAAATGGAAAAGCTAAATACTACAAATTTTTTTTAGCAGAAAGCTACACAATACTAAATGACGACACGGTATAGAAATTACTTTATGCCATGGACAGCATTTTTGTTAGCTTTTATTTAAAAAAAAAAAAAAAAAAAAAGTCATGCCCTTCTTTGACAAAACCCACAA
>VYZM01016296.1:613603-654746 GCA_013398915.1 Dromas ardeola | reverse complement strand
GGAGGGGGCTGCGGCAGGGCCTCGCACCGGGCCCCGCTGCCCAGCCCCGGGCCCCGCTGCCCCGCACCGGCCCCCGGAGAACTCCCCCCCCGAGCCTGGAAGTCAGCTCGGGGAGCCCAGCTCGCCCCGACCATCTGCTCTTCCCGCTGGAGGCCAGGCGGGGCCGAGGCGTGAGGTGCTGAGAGGGGGCCCGGGGCTCTCCAGAGCCAGGGCGTCTCTCTTGCCAGGTCGCGGCCCCTTCATCTCCTGTCGCTGCCTTCTCTTTACACACAGCCCCTCTCCCTTTGGTTCGTTTCTTTATTTGCTTTCCCGCCCTTCTGCTACTCTCGCTGCCTTTCTCCTCGGTCCCTGTGGGAAGAGCAGATGCCAGCTGAACACCTCTCCTCTCTTCTGTGGCGGTTGTGTCTAAATGCACGTTAAAACCAAAGGGCGAAACCCCAAGCTCCTCAGGGCTGTGCTGACGGCGTTGACTGTGATGCTCTTGGGATCGGTTTCCAATAATCTCCCCTCCCCAAAAGTCATCATCCACTTTTAGCATCCAGGAGGCAGTTTGTTCCTAATGGGCAAGGAAAACACTAGGGTCTCCCCATTCCTTACCTGCAGAGCTGGACTGAGCCCCTCTACATCACAGCTAGGTGAAAAGCTTGGCCCCTTGGGTACAAGGACAGGCAAGTGTTCCGGATGTTTGTGCTTTTTTTCCCAACAGTGTGGTCATTTTTGGGGGAATAACCTTTTGCAAGTCATTTTGTGTCTCTGTCTCAAGTTCCCAGTGAGCAGAATGGGCGCAGGAGCTCCACTTCCCTTGCGAGGTGTTTTGAAGTCTGCTTATAAAAAAACTTCTATACGACCAGTGCGCTCTGCTAATGAAAAACACTACACAGGAACCACGTTACTGCTGGCCTCATGGAAAGAGCTGGGACAGCCACACACTTGGGGGCTGCGTTGCAGCCCAGGGTGTCGTAATAAACTCTTCTCCTTTGTTGGCCTGAGTGCTGTCTACTGGGAAAAAGCTCACGTTGATGACAATTATAGTTTTTAATCTGTATGTCCGCAGGTTATGTCAAGCATAAAAGTTGCAATTCATTTCTTTAAGACATCAGGGCTGCTTTATCTTTGGTTTTGCAGCCGTGTTTCTGAGGGGTAACTGTGTTTCTCAGCTAGTAGATGCTATTAATATTACATAGCTGTCATGATAAAGAAAAAAGCATGCTGGTACTTTGGCAGAAGTTCCCTGGTAAAAGAAAGCATGTAATGGTCTTATTGCATCATTTCCCTGTTCTCTTCTCGTGTCACATCTTCCAGAGATGCAGGCTGGAGATGAGAAGAATTGCACATCCTGGTCTTGCAAAACCCACTCTCGTCTTGAGAATGCTCCTTTAACTTTTTATAAGTGGCAGCTCTGCTCAGTCCTTGTTTCTCCTCCTACCTTTTTATGGTTGTAAAATGTTTTAGATGTGTTCTGTGGTTGTCATAGGCCATTTTCCTCCTGCTGTGCTGAATCAAGTCTGTAGACAGCAGAGCTTCTTCTCAGCGGGTGGAATCAGCTGTCAAGTGATAAGAAATGTGCAGTTCCTGCTTTTTACATCCACTGTTGTGGGCTAATGGATGTGGTCGCTAATCTTAGAGCAGCAGCAGATGCAGAACATAGCTGGCTGTGCCTCAGTGTTTCTCGGGATGAGGGTTTCAGTTGTTCAGCTGGGCATAAGGTGGTGGTGGGGTCAGTTTAACTATAAGCATCATCTGTAAAATTGTTCCTGCAAGTCTTCCCCATCTAAAAGAAAACTGCTTACTGTTTTTTGAAACTTACAGCAAAGTTATGTAAGCATGAAAACAATGCTGGAATGTATCGTCTGTATATGAACAGCTGGAAACTTGGTTTGCTCGCAGGGTTTATAAAACAGAGTTTTTGCCACACGTAGGGGGTTCTTTCCTAGGGGCAGCTGGCAGCTCACTGGACCCAAGGGGCATCCAAGCGTAATGTGGGGCTGCTACTGCTGCCTGGGATCGTGACTTTGCAGCTACAGCAAGCACATTAATTAAGAAGAAAGGGCAACAGGAGGAGGTGTATCCTCTGTAGGCCTGTGCCCCAATAAAATCCTGAAGGCCAGCCCGTTGTTCCTCCTGTGTATGTCTGTTGCCATCATTATCAAATTTTTCAGCCCTTTTCCTACGGCAGGCTCAGAGGTGAAGCGCTCGGCTGTATTCAGTTGAGCAAGTTGAAAAAGAACAAGCTGCTTGATGTGTGGTGAAAAATTTGTCCTTACAGATTTGGCTGAAGAGCAGTCTATCTCAACGGTCCCCCCAGGGCAAGCGGAGCAAAGCCAAGATACAGGATTTGGTAATGGGGTTGTAAGTAGTACACTCTAGTCTTCCCAGCAACAAGCAGCAAGCATCAGAGACAAAACTGCAATTCCCTGTTGCTGGGAGCTCATCCTTCTCCTGCACCGGTCTCGCTTCTGCTGAAAGGAAACATGTGCCAGGTACTCCTACCTTCAAAATGAAGGTGAGTGAATACCAACAGGTAGCCTGCCAAGCCAGTGTCTTTCCCTGGTGAACTTTGCTTCTTTCATCCTCATTATCTTTCTGCTTGTAAGGCAAGTCTTGAGGATTTAATTCGTGCACTTGATGCCTAGTGAGCAAATGCGTGTCCCCAAAGTCCTGCTAACGTCGCGGTGGGAAAGAGGCAGTAGAGTAACTTAACAGTAACAACTCATGCAGAGTCGTGTCTGTCCTCCCGACAGCTGCAGCACTTTGCACCATCACTACTGCCATCATGACATGAGGTTCTTCCTTATCCTATTTAATGTGCAAATGCCGCAGTCCAGCAAGGAGGACGCAGGGTAATTAAACGCTGAAGGTCTTTCTAGAGCGAAAGACAAATGCTCAGTCAATGCAAATTATTTCAGGTTCCCTAGCTGCTCTTCTTGGGGAGCCCATCAGCTGCACCGTGAGGAACCAAAGGACCTGTCAGGAGGCCAAAGGTGATGCAGTCAGCAAGGCTGGTCCAGAGATCACATTGGCACTCAAAGGGACAGCTTGACACACATCATCTCATCTTCCTGCTGGGCTCATCTTTCGGATGAAAATGGACTCTGTGGCCACCTCTGGGAGATCGCATTCCTCTGCCCCACAGAGCTCTCAGCGTTTGAAGCCAGGTTGAAAAGGCTCATCAGTCCCGCAAGTACTTTGCAGGCAGTGCATAGCCAGCACTGTGCAGTATTACAGAGAAGAGAACATGCGTGTGTGCAATAGCAATTGGGAGGCTTTTCACCTTCCTACGACAATTTTATTCATCTAAGCAGTAGCTGCGGAGCAGTTTCATAAAGTCCAGTGCCGTAGGGCTGAAATGAACGTCTTTCATATTCATCCTCATTGCCAAGGTGAGTAGATTAATTATGCAAACCCAACAGTTATCTTGAGCACATGGTCCACACCATGCCAGCTAGCCCAGGTTGGAAGCACTGTTAAAACCTGATGTGAACATGGAGAGAGGTGATTCCTGCTTAAAAGCTTGTTTTAATGCTGTAGTGAAGGCATGCTAGGTATGGGTTGCCCTGGCGTGTTACCTTCCTCCCCTGACCCACATCTTCTCAGGGGTGAGAAGCCTGTCCTAGGTGAAAGCCTAACCCCAGGTGGTTCCAGGCTCCAGTGCTCCCCCTGTCCTCTGCAGTGGTGTGTTCAGCATGTTCCCAGCAGCCTGGGGGAGGCAGAGGTGGTGGTCAGAGTGACAAATGTGAGTAACAGTGTGAGCAGAGAAGTTGCCTGATGTTGCCAGGCCCTCCAGGCACCCAAATCTGAGGGAGGAAGGCATCAAAGAGCTTTGATCTGATTTCTGGTCAGCAGAGAATAGTACCTGACGTGCTTTGTTACGAACTGAACTGAAGCACCTGCTGCAAGGGCTCGTTCTGCCTGCCTGCTGTAAGGCACTGGAGATGCTTCAAGGGGGCACCATCAATTATAAATCTGTGCAGCACCTTGTACAACTCAGGTGAACTTTTCTGATGCTCTCACAGCCGTTGCAGTATAAAGCTGTCAAGTAATAATAGTAACAGTACTCTGCTCTATCACAGGAAATAGAGTAATGTTGCAGACTCTTGCCTAACAATACAAGGATTAGATCATGAACTAAGAGCTGTTTTGGCACGGGGTGGTCTGGAGCCATTCTAGTCTCCTGCAAAGTACAGCTGAAGGTTAAGCCTTAACTGGCCAGTTTATGTGAGGAACACAGCTCTTTCCATCCAGAGCCGTTTGTGTCACAACACTTTTTAAATCTCCCTTAGGTTTATCGCTTTGCAGAAAGGGATACGCAGAAATCCAGCTCTACAACTATATTTCAGTAGCCTCTAGTGTTCAGTTTTATTGTCCGAGTTTACCTTCTTTGAAAATAGTGCTCTACTTACGTTCAACCTTAAAGTGTTTCTCTAAACTGGATATCCTCTGGCCTTGTGCCTCCTTTGAGTTATTATCCTCCCCCCAAGGGACTTGTCTGTTAACATTTCAGAGCTGACATTAATGAGGCTGGCCTGGACTGCCTGCCCGGGTGAGTCAGCAGAGCAGAAGCGCTTCTTCCCGGGCTTCACATCATCTGTCCACAGAGCCACTTGTATTAACTGATGCAAAAGCCTGCCTGACTGTGCCTGGTCCTAAGTGCATAAGAAGGAAGGGTCAGGTCATGAGCAGAAGTGATTTTTCCTGTCCCTCATCTATCAGTATGTTGTGGTTCTGCTTTGCAGAGATGTGTGTTCAACGCACAAGCTTTAATATATTGGGCTACTGAAATTAAGGACCGCTTTTATTCGCAGCCAGGTTTCATGGGGTCAGACTAGCACAAATATGTTTGCACTCTGCTACTTTTTGTAGCCTTGCCTGCCCCAGCTGCAGTGGCTCCATCATTCCCTTGCCAGGGCTATGTGCCCCACATGCTCCCAGCCGACCGGGGCCCTTGACCCACTGGTGTCAGCCCGGGGACCCTGGCTTTCCTCGGCTGGCCAGGGCAGAGCCCGTGCAACAAACCAGCATCCAGCTTCAGCATTACAAGTAACAAACTGCCCTGGGTACAGCTTTTCTCTGGGTTCGAATCTGATTTCCCAACTGTATCACACCACTTGGAGTTGGAGCAGCTGGAAGATGGGACTTGACGGGATGTGATCTCCCCCAGCTGAGGGACGGGGGTAAGCATCCTTCGCTCAGACTCCTTCTTCACTGTTTCAGGGTTTCTACGCTTTTCTGCTGAGGAAGCCTGTGTGGTGCCTGCTGCTTGCACCCACTGGGTGGAGCCGCTCCCTGCTTAATGCCTGCTGGCTGCGCATCCCTGGCCAGGAAGATTGTGTCCAAAAATCCCAAAGAAAGCAGAGATGGGGACGGGACAAGGCAGCACTGAAGCTGCTTCTGGCCAGCTAGGGACAAAGCTGAATATTACCAGAAAAAAGGCTAGCAAATGCCTCTGTATAAAAAAAAAAAAAAAAAAAAAAGGTGGGAAATCCAGTCTCCATGAACAGCTATCACTTAATTGGCAGCGAAGAGGCCACTTCAGGGCCTCAAACTCCCTTAAACTCTGTCTTTAAAAACAAACAAGCAAACATAAAAGCCCGGGTCTTCCAAAATGTTACCTTTGCAAGTCCCATGACAGCAGTAACTTAGTGCTGTAGCACTAAGGCAGAGCATCAGTCAGAAAGGGCTCCGTGGCTATAAAAAGAGCTAGTCAAGATTGTTTAATCCAAATAATTGTCTGTAAAATTTGGCTATTAAGGTGAATATTTAGGGGGGGGCTTAAATGTTGATTTTAGTAACAAATTAAAAAGTAAACAAAACAAAGAAAATCAAAGCATTTTGGCAGGAAATAGTTTAAACATCTGAAGTAGGGGGTTTGCTTCATTTGTTTGCTTGATAACCCCATTTCCTCCACTTGTTCTCCACTTTAGGAAAAAGATTGCAGGGAATTTTTTAAAATGTTGGCTACCTGAGAAAAATCAGCTTGAATATGCTTTCTTCATCTTTGTTGTGGTTACTACAAAATAATGAACAAATTCAAAACATATTTCTTCTTTCCACAGTAGGGGAAGGAAGACACTCCCACATGTATTCTGTCACAGACAGCAGCATTTAAAGGATGCTCAGGAGGTTTTTACAATTATTTTCTTTCTTTTTCCCTGGAGCTGCACGAAGTATCTGGAGAAGAGCCCAGTGGGAGCAAATGATGCCACAGCCACCACCAGCTCCATCCCACAGGGAAGGTGTCCAGCAGAGAAACATAAAAGCGCGACTCGGGATCCCCAGGGCCTGCTGAGCACTGCAGGATACGTGGTAAGGAAGTTCACCTACACTGTTGTTAAAGAAATGGCACTCCCTTTATCCCTTTCTTTGTCTGGGTAGCAGCTATGCATCTATTATGCATAGGTGTCGTGGACCAGTCATCTCTTCTTCCAGACCTTTCGGCTGAAGCAGGTCTAGCCACAGGAGGGACAACAGCGCTGTGGGGCAAAGCCTATCCTATTTTCCTCTAGTCCCCAGTGGAAGTGAAGTTCCCCTGAACTCACACCCTGCCTGTACATTTACGACTCTGCTTTGCTGAGAAATGGCTGTACCTCCTGTAGGGACCAGCAGTAGGTGTCTGTGGGGTGGACAGGCTGATACAATGACTGTCCTGTTCCTGTGACTGTCAATATGGAAAATCTGTCTCTGCATCAGCCCAGCCCCAGTGAGATGGTTGGTTTTTTGTGGACTAGGTCAAATTTTTCCGGTCTTAAACAAGAAGATGTAGTAAAGCTCTGCCTACGGGAGCCCATAAACATGGCTTAGCTAAAAAATATCTTCATGTCTCATTAAAAAGGTATAGGTATAAAAGTCTCTGAGGTACTATGAATCTTCATTAACACCAGTGCATATTCTGGGTCCAAAACAACAACTGTCTCCCCGTTATTCCCCCAAACCCCCATGTTTTTGGGATCTGCTGTGGCAGAAGGACCACAAAAGATGAGAAGACATCTGGAACTAGAAAATACTTTAGCATCAGGAGTGCTGCTGCTGGATTCTTCTGGCCCAGCAATGAAAAAACAGAGAATCATTTTATCTTCCTTCACCATTGCATTTTTTTTCAGTGCCCAGTGCAAGCCAGAGGTGTCAGTCCCTTTCTCAGTTAAACTTCCAGCTTCCAAAATGGCCTGACCTGTTCCCTGTCCCTTTTATGCTGTATGAAGTTCTAGTAACGTGGGAGGAAATCCAACCCACCTACAGCTTTGATCTAAGCTATTTCAGAACAGGGAAAAAGCTAATAGCGTTTGTTTAGCTGGGGTGATCAAAGTGGAGACCATGGCAAAGGTCTGTTCTATGCTTTGAAATAATATTTGGTGTAACTTAGTTGCACATTTTTGTACTGCGACACATTATGACTTCTGGAGGTAGATTTTCCTGAGGAGGGAAGTAGAAGGTAGACATAACTCGTGAGTGGTCTTTACTGGAATGAATATGGGAATGGAGTTATCCTAGCAGTAGGATAGCAGACCCATGAGTAGACAACAACTCATAGTAACCTGTAGCTGAAGGACGCAGAATGTGCTGAAGCCAAAAGAAATGGCATATCAGGGTGCTGTGTAGGAGCTCGACTGCCCAGAACAGGGAGGAAGATGGGATTCTGGGTGCCGGAGAGTAGAGAGGCAAACAGGAGATGTAGTTCAGAGCCGAGCTTGCTTTATGGACCCAGGGCAGCCAATATCTCCTGTGCAGAGAGTAAGCAGAGCCCCTCCCCATGATGTTGAATGATCTTCTGACGGTTAAGAGATGCATTTTTATTGTCACAGAATGCCTGTGTACCAACACCTTCCTTCATCACTTGTTCAAGAAATTTGGTGTCTCATTGAGTCCTCCTTGAAATGTCTGGTGCAGGTGAGGGAGGGCAGCTTGTTAAAATTCTTTTGCTGTTTAATTTCTTTCAGTGGATTCTTCCCTGAAGAGCTTCTAATGAGACTGACCTTTATTAGCTAATTAGGCTCATTGAAATGGCACAATCACATTTAGTGTTTTTTCCTTCTGTGCATATTCCAGATTAAGTTCTCGTCATTAGACAGGTTGGAAGGGGACTTGTAACCATGTGTGGAGGTCAGCAGTACGGAGTCCACCCCACATCCCTGCCCTAACTGCAGAAACTGGCAGGGGAGCTGTGCCACATGCTGCCAAATAACGGTTTTGACTACACTGTAGTAGTATTGACTTAATTCTGTACCTATTTTTAGCAAGTTGCATGCTTATGTACGTGCAAAACAGTTGCTATATACCAGAGACCAACCCAGAGTTTACAAATAAATTCAGCGTTAACAGCGTGGTATAGCAAAACCATACTGTTATAAAAGCAGTCCTGTCCATTAGCCTGTGCTGCACTGTCCTGCTTGAACAATGAATGGAAAAAGGTCTGAAGGTTTAACACATATTGGAGTCTCTTCGAGTTGTCATTCAGTCCGGCTGTCCCTAGGAAGGCCCCAGATTGGTTGTGATGGGCACTGCTGCCAATCTTTGGCTCTTCCAGCAGACTCCTGCCCGATTTCATCCATCTTTCCCCATATCTGGAGATGGAAGTGGCACATGAAGCAGGGCAGCATGTAGTACTAGCAAGCTGTGAGAGTAGTAAAACCACGAAATGACGTCAGCTGCCAGTTCCTGATTTCTGCATCACCCTCTTCCACTTTGGGAGCGTCAGTGGGGTAACTAATGAACCATACACCTTTATAGGGGGCAAAAAAAATTACAGCATCCATCAGATGGAACTGAATCCGCATTCACCTGCCAGTTTTAGAAAAGAATTCTTACAGGATTAGTCCACGCCGAGGAAAAAAGAAAAATTAAGACAAAGTTTCCTTTTGATCATGACTGTTAAATGAAACATTTTGATGCTGGTATTGTTGGTTTCTTAAGGACTTGTTTTCCTGAAGACCTAAGCATGAATCAGTTTTATAATCTCAACCTTGGCACCTCTTGCTGTTTGAGAAGTTTGAACTGTGTTGCAAACACTGTTGCACAAATTTGTGGCTGAGCTCCCCCTAAGGATGAATGGGAAGTATTCCTGTGCTCAAGGCTCAGTCCCAATAAATTGGTTAACACTTTAGCCATCCACCAAAGCACTTTAAGCATGTGTTTAACTTAGGGGCATTGTAATCCTCTTGCCTTGCATATTTAACTGTCTTTTTTCTACACAAGAAGGACGACTCATAACAATCAACTTTAATAGGAAAGTTTTCCAATAAAGCAAAGCCATTTAAGAAAGGAAATTACAATAATGTAAAAAAATCTTAGTAAATGGCTTGTACTTAATAGTAAGTGCCTCTGCTGTAATATACACATTAAGTGAATCTTAAGGGAATTAATGTAATTCCCCAAAGTCTCGGGTTTTTTTTTTCTTTTGTGCAAAAGCAAACTGTGTTTCATTAACATTTTATATGTGTAGAATTTCCATACTGCTTCAATCTCTGCTTATCTTGTGGGCTAGATATGGTGTTGCTTTGTCTGCCTACCTTCCCCCCGTGCTGATCTTGAGCTGCAGGACTGGCAGCATCCCCTTTGAAGAGGGATGTCAGAGGAAGCCACTGCCAGTTTGCAGCTTCTGCCCACATGCGGGTCCAGAACCTCTTCACCAGTCTCTCCAACTTAGTGGGTTTCATATGTTGCCAGCAGACTTAGCATACAGCATTTGTCCACTGACAATAAGTCAGATTTATATTTGTATGTATTACTGTAGCAGAGAAATTAATAAATGTAGCTCCCAATCTGCTTTCTCAAGGACTTTTGCATTGTTAATGACCTTCCCCTCTCTGCTGTGTCCGCTCCTTACCTCCGGAGCAATGTGGCAAGTGGGATAAGGATAGAATGGCTGAGCCACGTATCAGCGAATGACAGGCGGCAGAAAATCCAGGGTATTCTGGTGAGATGGCTTGTAGCATGGTCCAATTGCTGCAAGTAACCTTGGTAGTGCGCAGTTAGTGCAACAAAGTTACTAGAAAGTTTCTCTGAAATTTCTTTATTAGACTGATTGCTATGATTTCCCCAGGACTAGAAGCACTTAAGGAAGCCTTCCCAGTGATTTTCTTGCTTAGCAGCTCTACTTTTTTGGAAAGGCAACAAAAAGCCTTGTGTTCACAGAGAGGGCTGAAAGCATCACAAGTCTGACAATAAATCCAGACCTATTCATGACACGATCCAATAACTGTAGAAGCCACAAAGACTTCCAAAAAACCCTGGCAGAGTTCTCCCCCCGCTAGAGGGGGGAACTACAGCGTTTGCCAGAGACAGTGGCTAATGCTGGTTCTTGGCAGCCTGAGCCATGGTGAGCAGCTTTAGAGCATTTTACTTACTGCTGGCTAAGCCAGGGAATCGTTTCACATTTGCATATCCTCCCCAGAAACGGAGAGGGATGGATTAAGGCATACTCTTGCAACCCCATCCCCGTTCTGGAAGTTGAGATTATTTGCTCTGAATTAAACCAGCTCAGAGACATCCTGCTGACTTTCCCTAACGCAGCTGGGAGAGCCGAGCGCTGTCATGCAGAGATGCCCCCACTCACATGTCTGGTTCTGCCAGACCAGCAGCTGCTACAGCTCCATTGCAGGGACTCCTGGGTGCATGGCACCGGCTCACTCCTGACTGATGTGCCATCACTTTGGAGCCCTCAGAAATGTTTAGAACATGTGCTGGTTTTGTCCTCTTTTCAGAGTTAGTATGAAATTCCTTTCTGCAAGAGTTTAAGCTATGATATGCACCCATTATCTACTGGCCACCTTTGCACCTCTCAGAGAAGTGGAAGACATCATCTTATTTAATGAGTGACCTGAAAGATTTTCCTATAAGGCCAAGAAAATTGATGGAAATGGTGCTTCCTAAAAATATGGGGACAGTGACACACACTATCTATCATAATTTATGCTCTACACTCATTGTAATTCGAATTGACCACTGTAGCAAAAGAAGTCATTGCCCTGTGACTCAAATAGATTTTATTTTTTTTTTTTTTTATGTTATCTTGGTAACAAAACTCTGCTGTGGCTATAAAAGACAGAAGATGATAATGATCTACAGAATAAGCTATTACCCATTCCACAGCTTATGTTGTTGTTGCTTATTTTTGTCACCAAAATCTTAAAGTTCTTTCCTGAAGATGGTCACTCAGCGTAACTTCTTAATAAAGATACCACAAGGCAGAGATGCCGTTCCCCACAGTTCATGGGCACAACTCACCTTTTTAATACTAGCAAGTATCCTGTTTATGCTGAATTTTCCTGAGCAATGTTGGCAATGACAGGGACTGCTGATTTCTTATATGGAAATGTATATGCTGGGTCATCCACAATGTCTTCCCATTGACTTTGTTGCTTCAGCAGAGCTCCCTGTAGGAACTGTGGAAAATTCTCTGTGAGGATCTTCTGTGATCCACCACTACCAGATTATTGCTAAATGTCGCCTGGGTAAGGAGGAGGTGGAGCAGAGAATCAGGTTAAGGGACACTTGTAAGAAGAACTGACAGGACTTCTTTTGGGATTTGTATTGCTCGTGTTGTTACCGCAGTAACTCCCACTTGAATGTATGTAGATTTTGGAGGTGATAGCCTTTATTCTTGCTCCCTTCCTCGTTGCTCCTTCACAAAGTCTGTTTGCACTGAGCCCAAAATAGATATAGCTGCTGACTGCAAGGTGTCAGCAGAGCTTTTGCTGCGTCTTGTAGACAGAGCAAAATGTGCACATTGCTCCATCTGAACATAGATCCCAGGACACAATACAAACTGAGCTCTGCAGAGATCTTAAACTTCACACTAGTATTTCTCTTTCCAACCTTTCTGTTTTACTCTCGTCTCATTTGTATAATTATTTCTTTGCTTTTTCATCTACTTTATTTTATATGAGTGTAACTGATTTTTGCTGTTATCTTAAATATCCTTAGGCTTTGGACTTCAGATACTACTTTAGCTTAGTATATTTGCTATTCTTTATATTTATAATCTTTCTGGATCCATTCTGGAAACTGTATTTCAAGGTTATTTGTTAAAGGGGTGGTGGAGGGTGAGTACCAGAGTTTCTACATCAAACAATTGCAGTATTTGCCCACTGTTTGGATAAAAGCTGTAGAAAGCCCCAGGGATTTGTTCTGGGAAGTTGTGAGCAGCCATTTCCAAGACATATAGTCATATGATTTTGATCTGCCTGAAATTTGTTTGAAACTCATTTGAAATCTGGACTGGTTTTGAGGTCAAACTGTAAATCAGCCACTCAATAGTTCAGTAAAGTGTTGAAAGAGCACTTTAGTAGTCTGAGGTAAAATATGGAGCTTTTAAATATCTGATAAAGCCTATGATGCCATTGGTTTTTCTCACTGTGGTAATGATGTAGGTTGTCTATGCAAAGAAGTCTGGGCTCTCTTGGGGGTCAAGATCTAGGTCTGGAATTTTGGTTTCAGGTAGAAAGAAACCTGAAATTCTCCACCCTGAGATGTCACGTTAGTATCAGGCACATAGTGTCTGAAGTCTGATATTGTTTAATTAGGGTGATTTAGTATTTGCTACCTGCTTGCAGTATTTGGCTGGGACTCCAGTTGCACTGTCTCATGCAATGAAAACCACTCAGCCCCACGTGCAGGACTGGCTGGTGCACAGTGCTGCTCCGAGCTGTCACCATGGGGCCCACTCTTTCTCTGCAGGACAACTGGGCCACCACAGTCCTTTTTGGCAGCACCTCATAGCTCCCTGGGAGCAGGCTCTGCCCTCTTTCCAGCACTGGCAATAGCAGTGTCAGCTCTTAAATGTCAGGAACGAGTTCAGCAGGGGGATGCAGGGAACCAGTTTGAAGGCAACACTTGCCTGCTCTGCCCACCTCTGCTCTGCTATTTCATCCTACATGTCGCCTTGCTCGCAGATAGTGGCTTCTTATGTCTGCAGTGAACTTGCTTCAGAACGGACCCCACCAGCTTTGTGCCTCTGGCCAGCACTGCCTTCAGTTTTATGGAGCTCTCCCATGGTGGTTTTGCTATTCAGATAATTCTCTGAAGGGAGAGCCATCACTTAACAAATTCACCTGTCTCCCTTCTCTTCTTTTACTCTGTGTGGACATACATATGTGTGTGTGTGTATATATATAAATATATATATACACACATGTATACATATGCATATATGTATATTTGCCCTCTTCATGGTTGCCGAGGGCAGCAGCAGAAGTTTACCACTATTTCAGCTGTAGCTTCCCACAGGCCAGTAAGTCTTGGCTGTGTTTTCTCCTTGTGCTGATGAAGAGCCACAGGCTTCACTGGCTATAGACACTGTTTATATNAAAAAAAAAACAAAACAAACACACAACATTTTCCTAGTCTTCACCAATCAGGATTAATGTGCACTGGTAAAATGATGGGGGAAGCTGGAACGCTAAAGAATACTAAAGAACACTAAATTCACCAATAAATATTTAAAAGGGGATGGTGAAATAGATGTTTTTTTTCAGAAGAAAAACAAATCTTTGCAGCAAAGGGTAGATTGGGGGAGAGGGAAGGAAGAGGAAAGAATACATTTTTGTTCTGTATAATTTGGGACCTTTGAAAGAAGGACCATATTTCCTATTGTGATGTGTGTACACTGGCAGATAACGACCTCAATGCTTTAATTAACTGTGCTGAAAGTCCCTTCCATTATTTAGATCTTGGGTTGTGTATGCATTTTTTTGTCTCTGCTTTAAGGGCCAAAGAGAAATGCCGGACTCTGCGTGATCTGTCAGTTTTCTGAATGCCATTATCTCACTCCACACTTATGACTGTAGGAATGTGTTTTAGGTAAATGGAGAACAGATTTTGTACTCTTCAAAAATCCCCTCTGCTAGTTCCAGGGTCTTGGCCAAAGGTGTTTGATGATGCAGACAAATCATCATATGGCTGTCCTGGCTTTCCAGGACAGATAGAAGGAAAAAGTGACAGGAGCATGTTTTATCCAGTAGCATACCGTTTTACTTGAAACACACATCTCTAGAAGGTTTGTTGAGTATAAACGTGACATGTTTTTCCCAGTTAGCATGTGTGTATGCAGACTGGCACTTTGATCGTTTTTTGTTCTTGTGTTGGTGTCACTCACTCAAACTCCATACACAAACACGTTGACTCTTCTTTGTCATGTAATCCTTATATTTGCTTACACTTATGGAAAATGGGTTTTGAGCACATACATACCTATTCAGAGTTTTCCAGTCACTGGAGACGGAGGTCATGTTATGCACTCAGTTTAACTCTCTTTGCCAAGACAAATGTCAGCATAACATGAAAGATGATGGAGAATCAGATAGTAAAACCTTTTTGCATTGAACAGTTTCTGTCAAGTCATTTTATTGCCCTGTCACCCGTACACAACACACCCCGCAGCTGAAGCATGTGATCTGCTTGCTATCCTTAGACCTGGTACGAGTTCCCCTACATGCTTTTAGCTCCATAGGCCAGGCAATCCTTACCATCAGCACCTCACCTCGTGAGACCTACCTATGCTTTGTGACAGGCATGCAATTTTTACCAAAAGGGTTGGTGTTTCTTCCAGATCACTGTACACACTTATATGTACGCACTGCAAAACTGTGCTTCCCTTTGGCCAGCAAACAGCTAACTTTGATCATGTTGGCACAGAGGGTTGTGACCTGCCCAAGAATTTCTCTTCTGTGTTGTCAATACTACACAAAATTCAACTATTAAAATTTTGCTATTTCACTTATCGTTTTAAATAAAACCTCAAGTTGACAGTAGCATTGTCATTTCAGGAATGTAGAGTCTGTTTTTTTCATTCCCAAGTGCCATTACACATCCCTCTCTGAATGTGGTATTTTTGTGTCATCTGAAAACATGTTTCTTCAGTAATTTGTTATGGATCTTTAAACTTGACTGTATCTGATGAAGGCAAATGACAGGATAACTGTGCCAAATTTCCATTATTTGCTATCTTCTGAGTTACTAATTATAAAATCATAGACAGGAGGAGGGTGAGCGTGGAGGACACTGGGTGCATTTGGAGACCTCCAAGGCTACTGCTGGGATCAAGGAATTAAAACCTGGCATGGTGTCAAAGAAGATGAAAACACCTGCAGGCCTTCAGAAAGGAGAAGGATGTGGGAGGTAAGTGACTATTTTGAAACAGGGCGGCAGTGCTGACTGTTCTGGGAGAGACCACAGAGGACCAGGAGGGTCTGACAGCAAAACAGGGGAAGCTGCATTCAATGGAGACCGCTGTGCCTTAGCAAATGTTTGCACCAGGGAGGAAAAAAAGGATGTTTCCCCACAAATTCAGACTAAACTGAGCTTCCTTTTCAAAGCCTGTGCTAGTCGCGTATACACAAACCATCTCCAGTACTTTGTAACGCTACACGGTGCCCATGGGGAACGCTTCTGGTTTGCCTCACATTCAGTTCAACTTAAATAATTTTCTGAGTGAACAGCTGGCTGGGACCCAGTATTGCTCTAATACGTTGCTGGGCTTAGTGCAGGATGAGGGTTGTGTCCTGGGACTTCTTGGTGGATGAGGAATTTTTCCGTGCATATTTGTTTTTTCTTTTGCACAGCAGTGCAGGACTAACACTGCAGACATGAGCCCTAGGTTGTTTCAGCATAAGATCATGACTACCCAGTGCATGCCCATATTCTATAGGTAGCTCCAGGGAAGCAGTCAGGTAGTTTGAGGCTTTCAGTGAATATACGGTAAGGAGATAAACTTCCTCTTGCAGCACTTTAGCTTTCATACAAGAGGGTGTCTTGCAGAGCGATCACAATCTGATAGTTACCCTTCATCAGAAGGGAGTGGTGGAGGGAATCGTGATCTGCATGGTGAGAACTGTGGCCATTAATTACCAGAGCAGGTGAGACAATCTTGTAGCCTAATTACACCTGGTGTCCTCTTATCTGGTCTGTCTTCTTGTAGCTGCCGGTGGTATTTCTTCAGCTTGGTTTCAAGTAAGTACACTGTGCAATGTGACTAAGATAGTGCAATCACTCCCATTACTAATGTATATGCATAATTAAATCCAGAGGGCTAATTTGCTGTTTTGCAAGCTTTTTATCATCTGAGTGGAAAAATTGGGTTCCCGGGCAAAGCTCACTTGCAAAGTAGAGGCCAAGTTGTGCGGAGAACTTGATTTTATTGTTTCAGTGCTTAGTTCTTAGGTGCCCTGATGCCTGAAATGAACAGCCTGGCTAAGTGAATATTTAGGTGCCTAATTAGAGTTACAAAAGCTGCCATGCGGAGTCAGAGACCCTCTGAGATGGTCAGCAGCAAATGCCATGAGAGGAGCAGGAGCCACATGTTTAATTTTGAATGACGGGGGCACCTCCTTCATTCATGCTACTCATCCAAGGCATCAATTACTTAGGTGGTTGGCCCATCTGTTATCCAAATATTTACTGGATAAGTGAAATCCTCCTTCTGCAGGATTTAGAAGAGGGATTTGCTGCTAAGTCCAGGAGTGACAGAAACACACCACAACCAGCTCTTTGGAAATACGTTGCCCCTCTTTCTCCCTCCCTCTTCCTTATTATAGCAGTGGCAGTTTATACCACCTTGCCATTCCTTTCCTGCAGCTTTGGTCTGTGCTAGCTCTGGGTTGTCAAAATTCCTATGGGATCCCAGTTAGCAGATACAGCTACTAGAAGAGCAACACCTTATCTGTGAATCCCTGTAGGACTGAAATATTGAGTTATTCAGTGCTGTCAGGACTTGAGTATATTTGGGCAGGCCCAGAGGCATAAATTTAAGCAACGAGAGAGCTTTACCGATGGGATCTTAGGCGTCACAGGGATTCAGTCATCTCCAAAGTTAGGCAACAGCTGAAAAGGGGGCTCTGAGGATTTGCATTTTGAATGAAGGAAAAATCTCTCTGTAGATTTAGCCTTCATAACTATGCAGGATGGGAGGCATTGGGGAGCCAGCATTATATTATATTAATTGTCTGAGCAAAGTGAAGCCTAAAATTCCCCTCAGTGCTCCTCTTCTGTCTGTCACAGTTCTTGTTCAATAGCTGAAGACTGTTTAGTTTAGAAATGCATGTGACAAAGTCCTCCAAGATGCACTGTGGGTAACATTCCTCCCCTGTACCTCAGAGAACTGACTGATGGAAATGAACAGGACTTCATATGATGACCATCTATGGCTCTGGATCTGGATACAAGGTAAGCACTACATGTAGCTGAAATACATAAATCTGCTGCAAATTGATCCCGCTTCACAGAAACTTAGTTGCTTTCCTTTATTCCTGTGTTTTTCAATGTAATTGCATTATCGAACTGGGAGCATTTCTGGCACCAAAAGACTTTAAGGGCTAATATAAAGATGGAGCATTAAAATCTAGATTCCTGCAGGAGATAGCTGTGGAATATAGTGCTATACTGGGAACAGAGAGTGGTGGGAAGAGCAACCAACGGTCTTTGGAGGATGGCAAGAAACATATATGTGAAAGACTAATTTTTATGATGCATTTGGAGGACCCCCAGTTGGCTGAGGTCCAAAATTTAGATTTTAGTAAATTTTCTATGAAAAGGGGGCTAAAGCAGATAAAATACCTGTTAGTTCCCATTAGAGATACCCATGATCAGGGCTGGTGTCTCTCAGGACAAGGCTCAGCTTTGCTGTGGTATAGGAATAATGTATCCAGCTGGTTTATCCAGCAGAGGTGCAAAGATGGACAGAGCAGGATGAGCAGCTGGAGAGGTCAAGGGGAGCTTCTTTGGTCTTGGTGTCCTACTGCCTGGGAAGTGGTCCTGCCACTGTACCGGTGCCCTCTGGCTGCTGTGAGCCTTGAGGATCTCTCCCTCATGCATGTATGTTGTCCTTGGCAAACGCCCAACTTGACTTTTATCTAAGGTCAGCCTTTGGGACCTCTGACCGCTTGTTGCCCAGCTGAGCTGTTTCAGACACCTGATTTTTGGAGAGGTGCTGCTTCTTTTAATCACGTCCTGCCTAGACACTGTTGTTGGGAACCTAAAAACAGAAGGGCCCATCTTGACCTTTTATACAAGATATTTCTCCATCAGGTATGCAAACAGGGATAAAGAAGCCAGCGATGGTGGAAACCGAGCCAGCAGGTTTCACTGCCCACGCTGACAGCAGTGCCGTAATAAGCTGATACTAGCAGGGACCAGCAAGCCTCTTCTGTACAAATGCACACACGGTTGCCATTTCAGTCGTTAAAGGTGAGCTCTCTGCGAGTGAGGATTTTCACCTTGTCATTACTGCACACCGTACATGTTTGTATCGAAGATCTGCTGTTCTTCCGTGTTGCTTTTTTTGTAGTTATGAAGTGTCAGAGGTTACTGTGCCCAAGCGGAGATGCTCTTCCAAGTTGGAAACTGGGAAAACTAGGACAATGACCCTCGGGCATGCTGCTAGTAATAAACTGCATTTGAAAAATGTAATGTTTTTTCTAAGGCACTGCACATAATTCTCATAACACCCTTTTCATTCTGGCATTTATTATCCTCATCTGAAAGTGGCTGGTGCTGATGAAGCACAGAGAGTGTAGTCCATGCGTTGGTGGTTGGTGCTGGAAGAATGTCACAGGTGATGGTCAATGCGGTGCTCCCTTGCTATTGAACACCAAAAGATAAATGGGAAATAATGTCTGAAGCAGGTGGAAGCTACATAAATAGATCAGGAAAAGACTGGAGGCTGAGGGAAGACTGAAAACTGAAAACTGAACATGGATCCCTTTCTGATAGTTTTAGATTGAAATCTTTCACCTGAAAGATTTCTGGGATTTAACACTCTTCCATGGAGTAAGGCAAAACTAGTGCCTAGAAACAGCACACAACCGAAACCAAACTTTTAGGGTTTGCTTTCCTAGGTAAAAATAATAATTATTGTATCTTTCCCTCTACATCAATCAGTAGTTAGATTTTTTTATATTTTTTTTTTTTTTTCAGAAACAGTGTTACTACTCTGCATATTCCAGAAATTTGACAGAAAAACCTTAAGGATAACGAAATGGAAAATACTATGTGCTATCTACTTGGCTTCAGCAGGTAGAGTATCTGCTTTAATTAATAATGATGTATCTCTGCAGATCAAGAATAAAAATACAGTCCCCACTATCAATCCTTACATTAAATTTTCAAAACATCCATTCAATATTAACTAAATATAGTTACAGTAAAGAAGCAGCATTTGTTTATTTGTTTATACTCTCTAAGTTATGCAGGATATTATTCTGTGTGTTACATCAAAGATTTCTTTTCAAATTCACCTGATTTGAAAGGCAGAGTTTCTCCTGACTATGCAAGTCAGCAGAGAAAGTGGCTGTATTTTATCAAATTCAGCTGCACTTTTCTTGCTGAAGCATGTTCAAAAGCCAACAGATCTATTTTTGTGATTCATTGCAGTCCATTCTGCTGCTGTTCAGTTGAAGGGAGCTATTTTTGTAATTATTCAGTAGCAAATTTATCAATTTAGTTAGTAGTGAAAAAGTTCCAGACATCTCTCTGATGAAGGTTGATAAATGGATCCAGAAGAAAACTGTTCCTCTACAAAAGGGAGTGAGCTGGCCTGGGAGAAGCTTGCACACAGCTCTGAACTAGCGTCACAAAAAAGAAAAGCTTTGCTTTGAAGCAAGAGAAGGACAAAGACTGTCTTTTGCATATGTTGAGGCTTTTGCATGTAAGTTATTTGGTATTCTATTAATCAACCTATTGTATTTATTATGAGACAGGTCTTGAAAAGCCTCTCAAAATATTAGTCTGATGGTTTTAGCCAGTTCAAAGAAAAAAATCGGGACAAGGCTGAAAAAATGTCTAAGAATATCCCCTCTGGCTGCTTGAGGGAGATGAAACATTTCATTTTTTTTTTTAAACACAGGAAATTTGCCTCTCACCAAATTTAACTATGGTGACCATTAGAGCAAAACCTAATCAGCATCGTCATGACTGGTCAGTGACTCTGTCTCCCTTGTGGGCTGAACAACAATATCCCCCTTCCAAGGAGGAGGACACCAGTTATCACACCAGTTCTCAAGCCCAAAAGCAAGCAACTGGTTGTCATTGTATTAAACATATAAGAAACTTTCCTTCTAGAGCTGTTAAAAAGCTGGAGAACAGGGGAGAAAAATATGTGGATGGGTTCACCTTTTGAGATGATGTGATTTACATTGCTCTAGGTGTCCCAGTGACCGAGGACAGCTGTGCCCTCCAATCCTCTCCACACCCTGTAGGTTAGAGCCCTGCCAGGACTTCCAGGAGTAAGGGAATACAGCCGGGAAGATTGCCCTAAGGATTGTGATAACTGGGCCGTGCTGGGATGGGATAGGTCAGGGCACAGAGGTGGGGCTGCAGCCTGGGGCACACTGGCGGCACTGGATGGCAGCGTTACACAAGTTCAACCAGGTTTTCTTTCTTCCAGGTTTGGGAATAAGGACAAAGCATGCCATGCCTGTGACTGGAAATGTGTGTTTTTAAGAAGGAGCATCTGTAAGTCCTGTTGTGACCTCTCTGTTGCTCTTCTGACCAGATTCCTTTCATTTCCTTCTCCCATCCTGGCTCTTTTCTTTGGGGGCTACTTTCCCATGCTTTCTTTCCTCCCAGCTCTCTTTCTCTTTTTCTCAGTGTGTACTAAAGTGTTTCCCATGCCTCTTCTGAGCTGACTTGGCACTGGAAAGGTCACAGAGCTAATCAGCAAGCTTTGCCACTGCAAAAGCAGTATATAAAAACCCAACAACCATAAACCCAACAAAAACATTCTCTCCTCCTCCTTTCAGTTCTTTAGCTTTAGGCAGAAAGGACCAGGAAGGGGAGAGTGCATTGGCGCTAGCCCAGTATACATGCATGTAACATTAAGCCTGCTAGAACTAAATGTACTGCAGGGAAAATACAGAATTTCTGCAGCCGACAGTTTGCTCCTGTTATGGAATTTGCCTGTCACTGGTAATGGCACAGAGTAGCGATTCCAGGGATGATATTAAGCCAGAGCAGTGTGTGGGTAATCCTGGTACCAATATACGCACCAGCGCTGCCACTCCAGAGACGTGTGTAACATACCTCTGGCAGGGAGATGGTGAGGCAGTGAAAGCAGCTGAATAAGTATCATTGTGGCTTTGTTCCACCTGCTTGGATCCTGAGCTGGGATTTTTCTTCTTCTTTTTATCGCATTTCTCATTGTAATACCAGGGTCACACTTTAATACAGCAAATATAATTACAGTGCAGTTATGCTGTGTGACTCTGTTTCATGATACCTATAATTACCATTAATTCATGTAGCTAGGAGGTTAGTTAATTCAGTGAATGCATTACTTATCAGTCTAGTTGCTGAGTTACCCTCTCACATTTTAATCACAACGGTACTTTTTGCACATATATCTGAGAGTTCACTGTATGGCAGTCATTTCTATTTTGTTAAGCTTATGATTCAGTTCAGCCTGTTTACAAGTTTATACTATTTCTTTGTGTGGCAGTAGTATGTCAGGTCAATTAAAAAAGTTAAATCACTATCCAGACTGGTAATCAGTCGTACCTGAAGTCCCTGCCCTGATGAAACATGTGTGTACCCCAAAGAGTTTAAGAAGTGCAGTGGGGTTGACTTTTGTTTTTATTAGCCTCCCTGTTTTATATGTGCTGCTTTAGAGGTGATCCAGAGCTGACTAAGTTTCAAATGATTGGCAAGGCTCATGATGCACTGCAAATCCTTGGGATCAGGAGAAAAGTCATGAAAGGGCATCGCTGTCCTCCTTCCCACCCCCTCCACAGAGCCGTGGGTATCCTTCTGCTGGATTCAGCAGCACTTGGCTTCAGCGAGGATTATGGTTTTGCATTCCCAATGGTGACATTAGTTTGATGTAACTTTTTTTGTTTTAAATAAAAAGGTTTTGCCCACTTTAGTAGCTTATGAGGATCAGTCACACTTCAAAGGGTTCCCAGGCTGAAGTCCTGCGGCCATTTGATGTTAGAAGGTGGCAGGAGGCAGCTCCCTGCTTTCTTCCTTCCCCTCCTCTCCTGCCTTTGTTCTTTATCCCCAGATAAAGTTGGAACCAGCAGCAGCAGCAGCTCGGCCAGCGGGGAATGTCTGCCATACATTGCTGAAGAGCTTCCTCAGCCAGCCTGGAGCCACTGCAGCATGGCCAGGCCAACAAGCCTCTTTCTCTATGCTTTTCATTGGATTGACTACCTTCCCCCATGCCAGGACCTCCTTCCAAAGCCCTGTACACCTCACTCTCCCCTTCCTCTGCTACTCCTTCTTCTCTCCCCTTACCCTCATCCTGCCTTTTGCTCTCCCCAGCATCCTGAGCTGGGTGTCCAGCACAGATCAGAAGAAGGGGGTGGCCGTGCACAGCTCCTGCACAGCCAGCATGGGACCACAGAGCTGGCAGTAGTCAGTTGCACCCATTCTGCCTCAGATTTCTCCATTCCTTCTCCCTCAACTGTCTATAAAAATTTTATTGACTTTTCAGGCAAAGAAAAACCAAAACAAATAATTGAGAAAAAGGTACAGGAGCCAAGTAGAAAACAATGGAAAGACAGTGTAAGAGTACTTTTCAGCTTTTATTCCTACTCTCCCCCTTTTGACACCTCCCCCTTCTCCTGTTTCTGTTCTTTCCATCCTTCCCTCTCATCATTTTCTTTTCCTACTTCCCAATCTTCAGTTCATCTGTCTATGCTCTTCTTCATAACCTAATATTTTTCTCCTGGGGAATTAGATTTCAAACGCAGAGACAAACTGTCTCTGCGCACTGGAGGAAATTGTCACTTGTTTTATATTTCTTTGTGGGTCTGTGACTGCAGGGTTTTCAGAGGATCTTGGAGTACAGAGGCACTCACACCTCTTTAAGAAGTAGTGGGAACTCAGCCCCTAAGGGAGGACCTGTGTGAAACCTAGGGATGGCAGGTGCTGTGAAGGGACCAGGGGAACACAAACCACTTCAGTTTGTCATGCCAAAGGGCCTGACCTCAAGTCTTGCCTTTCTGCTTGGTGAGTGACAGCTGCTGGAAGGGCAGGTTGCCCTGGGGTGGAGGGAGGAGGAAGGGGACAGTGATGGGAACCATGCCTTAGCCAGCTTGTAAACCATCTTTGTACATGTATGAAAATTAAGATAATTATATCTCATCTAATAAGAGGCTGTTTGTGTGCTTTTGCTGTTTACATATATCGAGAAGGAAATCACAGGCAAGCGCCTGCCAAGTATATCCCTAGAAATATTTTTGAAACTGTCATCTACCGGCATCGAATACCAGAGGCAGTTTAATCTCTCTCCCACTCTCTTTCTCTCTCCAAGCCCCCACCTCCCACACTCTGGCCTGGTTTTTGTAGGGAAAAGAGTTTGGTTTTTTATTGCAATGTAAAGAATTAGTATATTACTGTACTGGTCCCACTGGTGCCCAAATGGTCCCATTTGGTGCCATCACTAGTACAACTGACCTTTGGATCTCCAGTACTGTGAGATGGATTTGTGTAATGGGTATGCTTATTCTACAGCCATCAAATACCTTATTCATGATTTGCATTCAAGCAGCCATTATGAGTGACTTGGGGAAATGAAATCCAGAAGGAAACCTAGAGAGGAATGTGTAAGGAAACTGAGTCGTGTCCATGGCACAAACTTGCCTAAAAATCTGTTGAAACTGTCCAAACCGATCCCTGTACATCCATATCCTGCAACTTGTGGAGGAGCCTCTGTTCATTGTTACCAAGAATAGACAACTTGAAATCACCCAGACCTCCTGATGTTCACCACAGTGAAAACAACTGAAAACTACAATACTAAACTGTCAAAATATGGTGTGGGGAAAAGGAAAGGTGGCACCTTGGCAAGCAAACATAACCCTCTCCAATAAGCACTGGCCAGTCAGTTATATACCTTAAAAACACAACTTAGATCATATTTGAAGGTAGTGAAAACATGAAGAGTGATCCTACACTGGAAGCAGGCATAGATCAACTCATTGCAAAGCTAGAATACGGAAACAGAGGATCTGGCTTGCAATGTTGCTATTGTCATATGCTACCAGGAAATCTTAATAGAGAAACAACTATTGGTATGAGTAGAACATTTTCTGACATCACACAGTGTGCATAGTGACTTCAGTTTAAGAAAAGACCAAAAGGCAGCTCTGTGTGCACTCTTCTTTGCACATTTCCATCTCTTATTCAGGATAGACACTCCAAGACCTATTTAATTTTTTTCTACATGTTTTATGTCATCCAGTGCTTGAATTGTTATTATTTGTAATTTGGATTCCTGGAGATAACAGGATCCCCAAACCCAGAGCCAGAACTGCTTGCTTTGTGCCATCTATGGAGTCAAAGTGTCCAGTGTACAGTTAAAAGCACAATCCATCTACACGTCAGAGTCATGGGGATTTTTCCATGGAATGAAGTGGAAATACCAAGTCAGAGCGAATGGGGTGGAAACTACTTAAAGAAGGATTGACTCAGACATCCCTACTTCTAATTGTGTTATTTTAAATACTTCAGCAAAGGATTGGATCATTTCTTATTCTACCTGAATTAATTTGTCCATCTTTTGTTCTTTCTTTATTAAATTACAATTCACATATTGGCAACTTCTGAATTTCTAGGTGAATCTAAAAGCTGTGAATCTTGGGTTACACTACACAGAGGCAAAAAACTTAAGCTAATGGTCTTCTGAGGAACTGACTAATTTGCTGTCATAAGTGGATATATAAACATAAATTATGTTCCGAAGAGCTTCAGCTATTAAAACCAAGTTAGGAGAAAAACCAGGACTGTCTAAATTATCAGTTCTGTTTTTAACAGGGATGGCCAAAAGCACTGGTGACCTCAGTGCTCCCCACTCCACACAGTGCCGTTTGGCACCAAGCTCACCTTGCATAAGGTTGACATTTAAAAAGTTGCCCAGCACATTCCTTACAAAGCTCTGTCACCAGGCTACGGGGACTTTGGTCAGCGACACTTACCTACTTTTTTCTCTGCAGTGCAAGTTTTGGAGAGAAATTATCTCCAATATTGTGGTTCACTCTTTTACCTGATAGAGCAGTTTTATTACTGTTATTAAGTATTTACTGAGTGCTTGCATCATGAGTTGTGCAGTACCTGAATAGGACAACACAGTGGACTGGTTGTGTACCTACCTGTATCTACGTCGGAGGTCACAGAGATGGGGTTTGGAGAGTTGTTGCACTGGGTGGACCTGCTGTGCCTGGGAAGTGCCCAGTTTCATGGGGCCGAGGTGCTGCGAGTGGGATGAGACCCCACAGCTCTGACCACTAGCAACCACCAGGAGCAAAGACAATTCCCTGGAGCACAGATTTTTACATCTTTGCACAAATCAAAATGAGTAGTTACGAATCATAAAAATTGCCTGTACTTGTGTCTTCCTTGACAGCTGAGTGAAAAATCAAACAAACCAAGTCCTTGAGTCACTGCTCCGATGTGTACATTTTGAGTAAATTAAAAAGGTGCAGTTATTTAAAATTAAAAAGCTGCAGAGGAGAAGGATTTGGGGGTGTTGGTTGATGAAAAGCTCAACATGACCCAGCGACGTGCACTCGCAGCCCAGAAATCCAACCACATCCTGGGCCGCATCAAAAGAAGCGTGGCCACCAGGTTGAGGGAACTGATTCTGCCCCTCTACTCTGCTCTGGTGAGACCCCATCTGGAGCATTGCCCCCAACATAAGAAGGACATGGACCTGTTAGAGCCAGTCCAGAGTAGGACCATGAAGATGATCATCAGGTTGGAAGACCTCTCCTATGGGGACAGGCTGAGAGAGTTGGGGTTTTTCAGCTTGGAGAAGAGAAGGCTCTGGCAAGACCTTATAGGGGGCCTACAGGAAAAATGGAGAAGGACTCTTTATCAGGGAGCGTAGTGATAGGAAGAGAGGTAACAGTTTTAAACTGAAAGAGGGTAGATTTGTATTAGATATTAGGAAGAAATTCTTTACTGTGAGGGTGGTGAGACACTGGCACAGGTTGCCCAGAGAAGCTGTGACTGCCCCATCCCTGGAAGTGTTCAAGCCCAGGCTGGATGGGGCTTTGAGCAGCCTGGTCTAGTGGGAGATGTCCCTGCCCATGGCAGTGGGTTGGAACTAGATGACCTTTAAGGTCCCTTGCAACTCTAACCATTCTATGATTCTATTTCCTGCTGCGGGTTAATGAGCCTTTCATTTGGGCAAGATGGTGCATATCAGGACAGTTATCAAATTGTATTTCCTCACCCAGCTGTCACACACTGCTTCAGCTGAGTGTCACAGTTGCCTCTCAGCTGCTGCTGCATTTCTTCAGGCCATGGGGTTGATCTCTGCTTTGACTGAAGCTGTGTTAAGATGCCTGTTTTTCAATCAGGTCATTTTATGGCATTCCTGGTTGCTTATGTTTTTTCTCTTGCTCTGTGTTTTAAAGGGCATCCTTGCAGTTCAAGAAGATGGAAATATATTCAAAACAAACGATGTCTGCAAGATAAGAATACAGCCATTTCTCATCCTTAGTTTACTATGACAACGTACTGTTGATACATCTCCTTTAGCAAGCAAAAAAGCAATTTTAGTTTCTTTGAGCTCAAAGTTTCGCAAAATGTCAAAGCAGTGCCGAGTCTAGAGCAAGAGTAAGATTGATGGCAGGTTCCCAGCCTGTCTGCTGGATGGGAGTACAGTGAGACAGCTTTTGCAAGCTCCTCTAAGAAGCCTTGGGAAAAATTGTCCCGTCTTTTAGGTCCTACTGCTCTCCCTGAGACCCTATTTTATGATATGTTGTCAAAGAAGGAGCAGAACAGTAACACACATGTATTCCAGTTTTAAGCTCCTCTAGCAGAGTGATAAGAAAGAAGCTCAGAGATGTAACGTCTAATACATGTTATGTTTAATTAATCCCCAAATAAATCCAAAGGAAATAACTGGGTCTGTCCCTATAAGTAAGAAGGCATGTCAGAAAATGGATCACTATTTCTGATGGATTTATATTTACCCTTTTTGGAGGGGATTGGGGGGGCCCCATGAGGAAAAGAAGGATAGCTGTTTTTTTTTCTCCCCAGCTACTTGAAGTACTAAAGAAGTATTCCCACCCATTATGGAAGAAAAGTGTGAAATGTTCTTTTAAAAATCTATTTCCCCACAAGTCTAGCACAGTATAGGACACTAAAGTTTCATCCTAAAACAAATCTTTCTGTGACATTACAAACCAGAACGCTCACCTAATCATATCAAGGAGAGAAAACTTCTTTTCCTGTTGAGATACAAAGCAGGGAATTAGTCTCAGAAGTAATTGATAACAGCTTTTCTGGGAATGGTTGCATTCGCCCATCCCCAAAACAGATAATGGGGAGATTGCCAGTGTATTTCTGCAATTAACGACCATTTAAAACCCTTCCCTTTAGAGAGGAAGAGCCCCGTGCTGGTTTGCAGTATTGGAGCCGCAGAGATTTGGTTTCTGTCGTGGGGGCAGGCTCGGACCACCAGCCACAAACACGCACGTTGCATTTTGGCAGGCGGAGCTGTTGATGTTCCCAGTTAGGTCAGGAAACATGTGGGGTTTGCCAGTGTCCGCAAGGTAAGTGCTGTTTTGGCCAAAGTCCCAGGGCTCTGGAGGAGCTACAGCACAGCGAGGAGGTGACGCGGCACTGCCGCTCGTGTCTCTGAAGTCCCTTTTCCTTGTGGCCCCATCCTAGCTGCTCCTGGGCTTCTCCCCGTACCTGGTGGGCAAAACTCCTGCTGGGGCCAGGAAACCAGGAGTTGGGAACCAGAGAGAAAATCACATTCTGAAAGAGTTTTGGGATATGAACTAGCAGAAAATATACAGCCACTGCTCCTGGGAGAGCTAAGAATAGCAAATACATCTGCCTCTGGAAAAATACCTCATCTTCTCCCAGAGTGCAGCCCTCAGTTTTGTCTATCCGTCAGAAAAAATCCATGAAACACAGAATGGCCTCAAAACAGGTAATAAAATAATCTGGAGACTGGCAAGATCTCCATATGAGAACAGATGGAGCAGGTGAAGCCTGCATATTTTACTGAGAAGATAAGTTACACTGTATACGGTTTGCGCAATGCTAAGTAATACAGAGAAAGCACATGCGGGTCCTGTGCAAGCTTCTGAGTGCAGTTACAGGAGAGTGCTGAAAGAAAAGGGAGGAAAACAAATGGGGAAAAAAAAAAAAAAAACAGAGAAGGGGATAGTTTTATCCACTTCAGAACTAACCTACGGAAATCCTTGCTGTGAGATGTTCTTCCGGAGGTTTGTAGAATTCAAGACCAGCAATCACTTACACAGTCTCAGTTGATTCCCTTGGGGCAGTTGAGTAACTGCGTGACTGTAAATGGTGCTGTGACAAGCAAGGTTGTATCAGGATCCATCCTCCTTGGAAGTCTTGGAAAGTGTTATTAAACAGTGTGTTGGGTGATACGAAGAGTGCTGAAAGGTTTTCCCTTCTCTTGTTATTCACAGGATGCCAAGAGTTTGGGAGGCTTCAGGTCCCAATTCCAACTTAGATGTGACAACACATAGGAGGTTTGGGGTTTTTCTAAGTATTAATTTTTTGCTTTAGGGTGTGCTCCAGTGAGCAACTCTCTGCAGACAGAGACAGGAGAGGAGGATCAGCTTGGCAGGTGCTGCTTGTGGTTGTACTCCCCTTTCCACAGAGGCTGAGAGGCTGCTGCTCTCCAGGAGAGGATCTTCATCTCTAGCATTTTATCAGCTTGAGATGTCCCAGTGACTGTCCCCTCAGAGTCCAAAGCCCATACAGCATTCAAAAATCAGTACATCCCAGCAGTCCTCTTTTTGGTGACTGGTGAGAGCTGAGGCTACGTGCTGAGGCTCTCCATCCCTGCCAGAGAAGGGACTTGGCACCTCTGAACTGAACCCAAACCGAATGTCCAAACTCCATGTCCATATTCTACAGAATTTCAGGTACTTTTTACTGACTTGTACGCTGTGCTACTGAGCATAAAATTCACCACAGAGAGCCCTCCTGCATCAAGGGGTTTGGAGTCCTCTCTCCATTCCTGTTTCTGTACAGATAAAAGCACTTTTCCTGTAGATGGGAAGGGAGAAAATGAGAAAAGGGTCGTGTGAGGATTTTGCTACCCCTTCTTTTTCTGTTCTTTTTACAGGAAAGTAGTCTTTGAGATTTTCTTTGGCTGAATTCCCTTATAACCCTAATTTGCAACAACATGTCATCTCAGATTATAATCCAGATATTTTTCTGTCAAAAGCAAGGGGAGAGGAAGGGTTGTTGGTAGGAGAGGATATAGTGACTTGTTTATATCCTGAAAAGGGATGTATGCTGTAAGTGTTTAGTTTATTCTCTGGAAAGACAAGAGGTTTAAATTTATCTGTGTGTGTTCTGGATATGCCCACACTGTACGGTTTGTTGCTGGGTAGCCAGACCTTCAAAGACCTCAAAAACTGAGTTACCACTTTCGTCCAAGAGGTAAGGTATCTGTCTCCCCTGCTTGGGGCAGACAAGGCAGTTGTGCCAGGTACACTCGGGCTTGTGTACCGGGAGAGCCTGTCTTAGGACACGGGCGGTAAGCAAGGCGAAGTGAAAATTGTTTACCTTTGTTAAAAAATGCCTGTCATAACAGTCCTCAGTCCCGGTCAGTCTATGTCTGATAATATACATGTTTAATGAGAGCTTCTCACACTCCATTTTTTTCCTCCCTTATGCATCCCAGTACTATTTTATGTTCACTGAGTCCTGAGGAAATGATGACACCGATGAAAGCAGGAATAACGAGGATTGTTCTGTACAACTGAGCATTGCAGACAGAAAGTAGTAATTTGGTGGGGGAAATATGAGCTATGAATACTGTGTTTATGTACTCTGTATTTATGAGCCATAGTTCATATATGAACTACGTATTCTGAATTCAGGATATGAATTCTGCAAAGTTAGACCCAAATCTGTGTTTAGGAATGCTGTTATAACTTCTGGACAGTGAAGAAAATTAATGTGTAAGTGTTTCTGTTGCCAGACACACGCTGTTTTGTTGCTCTGTCATCAGCAGAGTTAGCAGTTTTCCTGTAAACAATGATACAAGTCTCCCTATTTCTTTTCAGAGAAATGCATAATTCCATGTTGACATCGTGGAAGAAATAACTTACAGGATATGGGTGCCACAGTCATGGCAAGTAAGAGAATAGGAGAGCTGGTTGAAAAACTGGGCACTGCATATAGACGGCAAACAATAAAGGTGTTCAGGGATACCCTTTTTCCTGAGCTTTCCCAAAGAGAAATGGGAGGCCACGCTTCTGTACAGGTATGGAGGGTCAGAGCTGACCCTAATGATGGGCAGTAGTGGAGGTGGGGGGGGCGCATGGGCAGAGTAACATCTGAGGAGAGGAGATGTATCATGGCAGTAGAGAATGAATGAACGGTGCCCTTCAGACTCAGCTTCAATTAAGAGAATTAATTAAGAACAGAACTACCTGCTTTCCAAAAATAAAAGGTAGGAAAAAAACGTTGTGAACAGCACTGCATTTTCTTCCCATATAAAGGGAGAATGAGAAATAGGAATCCTGTTGGAACACAAAATTAGTCGTGGTCTTTATTTCTCGAGACTGTTAATTGCGGTAACCAGCAGCCTACAATGCAATGTCCCAGGTCTGTGAAAGCACAGGTTTAAACAGGGAAGTGCATTTCTTACAAAGGGAACATTGCAGTTTTCTTCTTAATAATGAGGGTGGGCAAAATGCAAGGTGGCAATAGCCTACATATATATATTCTCAGAATCTGTAGTACTTGTTAAAATTAAGGCAGAAGCACTGAAGGAGGAAGAGAATGAGTAAAACCTGTGATGCGCTGGGGAATTTTTGTAAAAGAGTAGTATTTACAAGTATGGTAAAAAACAGATGGCACAGCACTTCTGAAAAGAGGATTTTACTCTCCATTCTTTTTCACTGGCTCAGGATATTTTTCAGCAGTTGCTGTAGAAATGTTCTCCGTGTAAGGAGGGTTGTGGGATAGGCAGTGGGCAGCTTAAGACTACAGGCCGTTCCCATGGCCTCTATACCCCACCATGGTATTTTTCCCTGCTTAAGGCTACTTAGAAACGTAATCTGGCTTGGACCAAAAATGCTTCCAATGTGGAGATGAGTCTAGCTGCTATATTAAAACCAGATAATTTCCAGCTATTTGAAACTCCCTGATAAGGCAGTCTTAAAATTTTGTCGAAGTTTTCTTCTTAAACTGCAATAGCTAAGACTTGAATATCTGCATAGGAAGTTTTTTAAAATGCTGGTGCATTCCTAGGGTTGTAACACTTCAGTGGGGGGAAAAAACGGCTTTAAGATAATCAGGTGAAAACTAGGAAGATACCTCCCTACAGTGGATTATATCATGACCATGATAGGATGGTCAAGACAGCAAGTGAAGGGGTCAGAAAGATAAAAACTGGGGTTTTGATTAGTCTCTCTCACTTCTGTTTTCGTCTCTCTTTTTTTTTTTGCAGTTATCAGTTTCCTTTTCAGGAGATTTTCCTGAGAGTCCAGCGGTTGTAGCTAGCAATGCAGTGTACAGGCACTGAAAATTTTCATCTGCAGGGTCAGTCACAGAGAAAAATTGTTTGATATTACTGACTAAGCCTGCTGTCCCTGCAGCCAATGCTGTGTGCAAAAAGTATCTTTGAAGCCGGTCCTATTTTTCCCTAGTGTAATAGTTTGTGTTGCTGGTATGAAAACTGTTATGCATTGAACTGCTGGTCTCATGATCTCATTTTAATGGTGGTTGCAAAGCTAGAAACCTTGGATTTCTTGAGATCTCCTACATAACGTTTATAAGGATGTTGCAATATTAGGATATTTTTGCATTTTCCTTTGTAATTTTTACCACTTTCCATTAAAAATATGTAACAGGATCAGTCATTAATTGTCAAAAAGAAGTGTTAAGCCCTTAAGAATTAAGCCAGCCTTGCTTCAGCCCACTTTTTTTATGGTCCATTTCTCCTCAGATTTAGGAAACAATCCTGAAGGCTAATGGTTTGTCCAAGACTTCCATGAGAGCTCAGAGTGCTCTGCAGAAACAAGTCCCTTCCGACTAAAATCCATTATCTGAATTTCTTCTCCCCCAGCTCCCACCCTTTAACAGCTGGTCTGAGCTGGTTGTCCAGGTGCTCCCCAAAAGAAGGAAGAGCTGGTGTCAGCTCCAGAGGGCAACACATCCCATTGTCAAATCTATATCTAAAATAGGTGAATTACTTGCCCCCTGGTGACTATAGAGGAAGTCTGGGACATTGTCTTAGAGGAGGACCTAAATTTTTGCCCAGCAGAGGTCATAAGGTGGACCAGTCACTTTGTGTAGGAGAGCAATCCTACTACCTGGGTCTGTGCACCATCCCTATCAGATAACACGGTCCTTCAAGGCTGAGCTGGAGAATGAGCAGAGTATTTTTAGCTTTGTTTGGAATTAATTTCTGATAATCTAAATTACTGTGAAATTGACTGGGAGATTAACGTACACACTGGTCTAGCAAAGACCAAACAAGTGCGTCTGTTTTTAAAAAGATGCACTGTCAGGGAAGTGCCGAGACTGGGTTTTGTCATGGAGCACGGGATTTCAAACTGGAGATTAAAAATGAAAACTGCTGAAAATAATTAAAAACAGACGACTTAAAACCTGTGGGCAGGGGCTTATGTGTGGAGGCTAGAGGGTAGGAAGGAGATAAATATGCAGAGAGAAGGCAGAGGTAATGGTTTGCATTGCATCTAAAATGAGCTAAAAACTAGTAGCCTTTTTTCAAATGCAGCCTTGCCCCCCTGTTGCAGCTGCAGAGTCATCTTCATTTATTGCCTTTGTTTTCCATCAGATCTGCTAGCCAAATTGACCTGTCCTGTAGCCACATGGCCACTAGATGGATCTGATGGAAGTGCGGGGAATGCGTGGCTAGGACCTGGGTGAGGAGAGAGCATTCTGGTAGCAGGTACCTGTTAGATCAGTTGTATACCCAACTTGCGCTCCTCACCCCAGTGGACTGGTGAGCTGGACTGGTTGTTGGAGGCTACATCCACGGGGATGGCACTGGGTCAACATGCAGCTCCATGCAGATGTGGACAGGATGGCAAAAATTTTATCTTCATTGAGAGCTTTCAGAGCTACAAAGCGAAACAAAAGCATGAGATCTCAAAAAGAACAGAAGTCTGGCTGTCATTTCAAGTTGACGTCTGAGCTCCCAGCTAGGCTAGATCTCCAAAGGTGGTTGCTACACTTTTGATTCTTGATATTTTCCTTAGAACTATTCAGTTTGGAAAGTCCACCTATCGGACATGCAGAAGCAAGGAAGACACAGCCTGCTGGAGAGGTAGAGACACTGGAAATACTTTTGTGTTTTCCTGATCATTCCAAAAACTGAGTAGTTGAGCATCTAGGAAGAGAGATTTTACTTTGTGTTCTGAAAGGATGAGGAGGACCAGCTGATTACAACAGTGAAGAGAGTTCTGTTTTTTTAGTGTGTGTGGGTAGATTATAGCTCACAGCCACATGAGCTGATCTGTGGGCCTCTTCTAAATATGTTCTAACTGTCATGGAGGGTATTACTTCTTTGCACAATATGGGGTTCAAAGGAGGAAAACTGTAGCATAAGGTCTCTAAGTCACTGCAAATACAAAGTTTTTACTCAAAGCAAAGTGGTGCAATGGAGTATTAAGGATTTTCTTTCTCCATGTTTCAATATTTATGCTTTCCTGTGTGTTATTGCCATCAGCTGCTGAGCTAAAATCTGATAAACCTTTTTGGAAGTGAGGACAATGAGAGCCAGGCAATACCTAGAGTGACTACCTTTTCTGAATGCTAATAAAAGTGCACCTCAAGATATTGCCCACCATTAAGTATTTGAATGAAACATGAAATTTGCGTCAGCTCTGCTCAATCTCCTTTGAAGTCTGAGTCCCATTAATATTTAATAAAAGAATTTCCTGTCAAAAAGGAAAATAAAAAAGAAAGAATAAGTTTTAAACAACTATTTTGCAGAAGGTGAATTGTGAACTTGCAAATATTTGTGCCAAAAATGTGATGCTGAGTTGCATTAGCAGACCATACTCGAACAGCAGTTACAGATATTTCATTCTCAAAATGTAAGGAGGAGTTGCATGAAGTTCCACAGAGGATTGCTCTAGGTCTGGTAGCATTCATTAAATTCATTAATGAGCTGGATGATGACACAAAGAGAATCATTATTAAGTTTACAGATAATTTCATGCAGCATGAGACTGCAAGTATGTTAGAAGCCAGGATTAAAATTCAGTGATCTTGATAAATTGCAGATATGATCTGAAAAATGTGGGTAGCATTCAATATGAATAAGAGCTACATTGAGACAGGAGCAAGGAACTGCAGAAACACAGGACAGCAAAGAACTGTTGTCACAGCAAATCCGTGGGAAAATATTTAGCGAGAATATTTTCCTAGACCACAAATTGAACAGGAGGCAATAATGCTGGGCTGGTCCAAAAAAGAGGAACGCCACCCTGGGCTGTCTGGGCAGGCGCAGGGTGCTCTGTTCAGCACTGGTGAGGTATCAGCAAGAGCGGTGTGTACACCTGTGGACACAAGAAAAATGTGGAGATGGTCCAGAGGAAGGCAATCAGCACGGTGAGGCATTGAAAAAACAAGCTGTATGGAAAGAAAATTGATGCTGTCTAATCTGATACGGAAAAATGGGTAAAAGTCTTAAAAAACCGTGAAATTCTGCTCCAAAGAGAAGAGTGATAATCTGCTTTCTATGTCCATGATGGAGGACAAGAAATAATGGGCTCCAATTTTAACAAGAGATTCAACATTAGGATGAAACTTTATACAGATAGGGGTTCACTAAACGTTAGACTAAATTGCCTGGAGCGCCTATGGCATCTCTAGCACTGAATGTCTTTAAGGACTTGTCAGGAGTAATTTCGGCATAGCTGAGTCTACCTTGAGCACGGGGACAGACTCAGTAATTTTCAGTCCCCTTCTGTACTGCAATTTGATAATAAGAAGCAGAACACCCTCCCCACCCCGCTAAGTAATTTACATGTTTAGTTAAAATTAACTATACTATTCTGAATATGCATCGCTGCAAACAGCTTCTGGGAAATTTAGCCTTCAATATCTAAGAATGTAAGCAGGAACAAGTTGAAAATTTCAGACTTTGTAACTTGTCAAAATCTGGGCAGATTTTCACAGAACGGCATATCCTTGTCACCAAGGCCCATCTCCCTGATACATTTTTAACAATAGCCTCAAAACCTGGGCATATTCAGTTATAAGAATATATTTAACATGGGCAAAAGCCTTTTTTCATAAAATCTCCTTGGAGTGAGTTAAACTGGTTTTGCTGAAACATAAAAAAAGATAGAAAATAAGAAGCCTGCCTTGTGCCAGTCCATAAAATGAAACATTTCGGCTCAAGCAGTTGAAGAATGGCAGAATTTCATTCATACGTGCCATAGTTATTTACCTGCAAGTGGATTTGAGGACTCACTGTTCCATTAGCATTTACAATGCTCTTTGAGATTCTGATGTGACGCATATTACATCTTTTAAAGTTTTGTGGAGTTGTAAATGGTGATGCAGATCTGAAGCAGTTTCTTGGATAATTAGAAGGAAATATAATTAAACCCCTGTTTTTTAAAATAGGCCCTATGTGTTATTTTGAATTATGCATTGTGCAAATATGTTGTTCTCATGTTGTAGTTTAACAAAGCAGAACAGTTTGAAATGTGTTTTAATTGAATCGGGCTGTAACAGTCTCTTTATTGTCATAGCTTCGCAGGCTGAGTATTGAAGTAAGGAATGTGTTTCAAGGAGAGAGCTGCCAGTGGAGTTCTTCTGGCCGGAGAGGTGGAAGATGAGACCAGAACTGAGCCCTGGGACCCATCTCATATTTCACACTGCTGAGATTTGCAAAACTGGCATGTGGATTCCTGGCTTGGTAGGCAAGGGGCATTCACAAAACTGGGGAATGTTGACTGCAGTCCAGTGAGGCAAACGTTCTTATGGTCGTCTTGCACTCAGCAGAGAGAAAGGAAGATTCATTCTGGCACAGCTCTGAGCATCTGAGGTTATGCTCCAGCCTTGAATCTTCAGCTGTCTCTACCCACCGTCTCCAGTGAGAGTCTAGAAAAATTATGTTTCCTGGGCTAATATCTGTTTTTTGAGTCCTTCTGCCTCCCACCTCCCACTCATTTTAGTGAGTGCTGCACAACTGACCCCCGCTCAGCCAGATCTCCTCCATGTGCAGTACTTTCTCAGAAGCAGAGAAGCTGGAACAATAATCAAAAAGTAATCCATTAATAGTCACTTGAATTTGAAAGTGAGTTTTAGGGACTTTCTTATTCAAATTGTAGAAATGTTTGGCTGCTCAGGCTTTACTGTCGTTAATAGGGAAAAAAAAAGAAACAAAAATAAGTATCTGAATATTCACCAAGAGAAAGATGTCAAATGTTAAACTCCCCTGCCAAAACCAGAAAATGCACTGGGATGTTTAGCTACATAAATTAGCCAGAGATGGAGCAGTGGCACCATGTGATTTAGACAAATCATCAACAGCCTTCAAATTTTTTAAACTATTAGAGAAAAGATTTTTTTATATAAAAATGTGTGTGTACACAAAGTGAATATATATAAATACACAAACACACAGACATGCATGTCAATACTTGCACTGTGTTGGTGGGTACTATAAATCATCCAAGTACAGAAAAGAAACATGTTTTATGGTGATGTTTGTAGTTTCTTCCATATGTTAAATGCTTTTCCAAAAGCTGGAGATGATATAGTTTCTGCTGTGACAAATGCATGGTTTAATAAGACACAGATAAATAGTGGTGAGAGAGGGATATAGCATACAAACAGCATGATCAGGGCTATGAAAGGCACATGCTGTATCTTGCTAGTTTTAAGGGTTTTTTTAAACACATTTAATGCCTTCCTCCACACTTCAGGCTCCTCATTCCCACTGCACAGCAGCTCCCATCACAGCTTATGTAATTAACCATCATAAAACCTATTTCAAACAGAAAGAAGTCCGCAGGAAACTTTTGCAGTATGGCAGAAGAAAATAGCCAAGGATGTTGTGATTTATTCAAAATAATGATTCTTTGCGGACCTTTTCCAGTCCAGTAGGTACAGACCGACTGGAGAAAGCATGAATTCTACAGAAGCTTACCCATTTCTGCCACTTAGGGCAGTGAGCTTTCATAATACTTGGACACTCAGTGTGACAGAAGTGGAGGCCCTACCTGTTCCAGGAAAACTTTACAAGTTCTGATCAGGTTGATGGAGTCTGGGCAGAAGCCTGTTTTTGATTAAAGGACAGAAAAGAGGCAACATTGATAGATGTTAAGGAATTGATCTGCTGGAGAACTGAAAAAAGTGGTGGAGAGATCTTAGCAGATTCCTACCTGTTAAAGACAGAAAAACCTAACGTCCCCTCCAAAGACCCACCCTGAGCACAGGAAAGAATGAGACTGCTAATCTTCTCCCTCAGCCAGTCCTCTGATTTGTTCAGGTGTGTGATTTCCAAGGCAGGAGAGAAAAGGGTGCCTCTGCTATGCTTGAGCAAGAACCAGAATATTGAGGAAACTGAGTCTTTCCCCTTCTGATTATTTTTATTGCTCTTGGTCCATTTTGGGACTCTAGGTAAGACAGTATGAGGCAAAGCTTCTTACACAAACCTCTGTTTAATACTTCCAGCAAATGAGGTCTTCGAGACTGTCCCAGGTGTATTTGCAAAGACTGTGAATTTTGCTTTTCCACAGTGTTCTTCATTGGTAAAAATAAACAGAGGGACTCTTACTAATGGCATTCTGATATTTTTAGCTTTATACAAAAAAATTATTCTCAATATTTTTGGTTTTGTGACTTCCCTATATCCAAGGCATGACTTCCTCCATGCCTGAATTTCACCATCGTGGGTTTGTGTTTGTTTTTTTTTCCTGGTGGTAACAAGTCACGGAGAATTTTGTCAGAAGTCGTGCAAAATTTAAGAAGCATTAGAGCTGACACAAATTTCATGTTTGCAAAGACAGCTGAAATCCCTTTGCACAAAGGGAGGAATTCAGTGAAGCTCAGCAAGGCCAGTGCAGGCTGGCTCTGAATGGTTCCTATTAAGTTGTCTTTGTTCTTTTAGCTTGCATGATCCTTGTCGATGTAGAAGTATACACTTGGCTTGATGCTGCTTAACTCATGGCCCGGGAACTGCCAGTATACGTTACCTGCGTTCTTCAGCCTGACATGTTCAATTTCTGCAAAACACGCTAACGTGGATCAAAGGAAGCCTCTTGTGGGCAGAGATCCCCAAAGGAGAATTCTGTCTGTAGAGAAAGCACTTGCACTCCTATAAACCTGGCAGATGTGGCGGCATCTCCTATGCTGGCTTTCCCTCCATAGAAGGATGCAGGAAGGACTCAGCAGAGCAAGGCTCCCCATACTTAACTCTCCAATGATAACATTTCCTGAAAGTCCCTGAGATGCAGGTGGAAGGAAGAGGCATCTTTCCGCAGACCTAATTTGTTTTGTGTCTGCATGGCTGAAATGAATGTGTTTTTTTTAATTACTTCATTTTTCTGTTGAATCCATATGGAACTTAGCACACACAGTAGAGTATTAGGAGTTTTTGAAGTCTACTTTCATAAAGACAAGCTAGGAATCACAGAAGGGTACCACGAAACAGTAGCTGAGAATACCCCATGTAATGCATAGCAAAAGAAAGAGTGACCATCACTTGACCTGTCAGTCCTTTGTTGCAATGACAAGATGGAGACTAACTTTTTCCTTCTGAAGATGGAGGTAGGCGAAGTAAGGTAGGGAAAATTAACAGTACCCCACAACTTGCTCCCACTGAATGCTAGCATGAGTCTGTACTGCTTGTAAACTTCCAAATTTGCTAGTCAATCTAGCCAACAATTCCATACAGTTATTTGAATGTTTACAAAACAAAGGATCCTTCTGCAAAAAGGCTTAGGAATTCAAGATTGCTGCTACGGCCTGATACTCAAAAATGTATCATGAAATAAGCAAAGGGCTTTGAGCTAACATTTAAAAAAATAATCTACAACATGTGACTTAAAAGACATGCTAAAACCTCCTTGAAACTACAAAGAGACCATGCCATAGCAACTGCCTGAAACAAAATACAAGAGAAGAATTAATCCACCAGCTAAGGTCTTATTTAGTTTGCTTTAACAAAGTCTGTAAAGCCTATTGCTCTGTTGTTCTAATGATGTAGGCTAAGACACAGGAGATAAGAAAAGCCAAGACACTGAAAGCTGTTGTAAAACTAGGTCACTGTTAAATTAAACATTTTATGAAAAATAGAGCCTACCTTGAACAACTCTGAGAATCTTTGCTTTTTACACGCACTCAGCCAGAGAGAGGCACTTACTCCGCTTTACTGCCTTCGTGGGGAAAAAGCACCAGTTCAGTGAAATCTCAGCACCCACCCCCAAGCCAGAAGCTCCGTTTTTCCTTGTAATTAACAACTGTTGAATATTTATGAAGTAAGTGCTACGGGGTAACACTTAGTCATCGGATCAACAACGCTGTTGGTTTGCAAACTGAGAGGAAAGCACTGGCCCTACCTCGGGGCACCGCAATCACTGCGGCCTTACCGGCTTCTGTGTTTCAGAGTTCTCTTCAAGCACCAGGAGAGAAGGGCACTCCTGGCAGAAAGTTAGCCATACCTACTCCTCCTTTTTTTTTTTTTTTTTTTTCAGACAATCACAGGAGAACATGCTGTGCTGTGACTCTCTCCACCATATGAAGAAGCTCGTGAAATGCCCTGGAGACTCCCACAGTTGAGCTGTGAGTAAGAGGGCTAGCACAGGCCCTGTGAGCGTGTATAACTCCAGTGTCGTAGCCGCTACGTGCAGCGGTTGAAAGCTGTACCTTTCAAAGGTGGTAAGATGACCCCCTTACAGCCACAAGGATAATACAACTTTAGGAGATTATTACTACGTGTGGGTGAAGTTTTCTGCTGCTGCAGTCCCCAGTAAAAGATAGGATAACTTTATAAAAGGTGTGGTTTTGTCATTGAAATCAGTCTCTATGATAAAGTCAAGCTGAGCAAAGATTTTCAGGGTAAATGTTAGTGAAAATGGAAATCTAGCTTGGCTTCTTTTGGTTTTAATGACGTATCATTACTGACAGGTGGTGTTCTATACCTGGTGTGGACCATGGTGGTCTCTTCTGGCTTTAAGTTCTCATCATAAAGGACAGTGGAGGGGGGATAACAAAACTCTGTCCTCCTGGGTGAAAAAATGCCTAGCAGTCCTTCGTCACTCTTTCTTCCCCAGTACTTACTGAGCATAACAAAGTGTTTCAGATGGAAGGTCTTTTTCCGCAAACGTTTCTGTACGTGCTTAGTTCTGCCGCCGGCCTCTCCTGCTGGGAAAGAGGTCAAACTGAGAAATTATCTCTGTGATGAACCAAGTCTCACTGCATTGTTTTCAGTGTAAGGATCAATGCAAATAAAATCCTAGCTTGGTTCTTTTGGTTTTAATTATGTATCATTTATTTTAGTAGTTAATGCATGAAAGTCTTCAATAGCTTTCAAGAGAGCAAACGATAGTTGTTACTTGAGAGAACCCACAAGACAAAGATTCATTTAATTATAGTATAAAATGTGGAAATAAGACATGAAATATTATTCTGAACTGAAATAGCATTTAAACTATTTTTATGTATTATTTGCCTTTCCTTTTATTTGGACTTTTTTGGTAACGATTTTTTCTGTTGTGCATTATTAAAAAAAGCACAGTGGTCACTTATGTTTCAATGTTTCCAGTCAGTTTTCTTTCTCAGCATTGTGTGCTACCATACTACGGCAATATTTGGCCTGGAAACACTTCCAGGAAACATATTCATAGTTTCTTTGAATTGCAATTTTAAGATGCAGGTGAAATGTTATCTGTCAATCCAGTGTTTTAAAAATGGCATTTCTATAGAACTTGCATTTCAGTCTGAGTTAACCTGGTAAATTTAAGCACTTAGATCTGTTAACTACTGCACGTTCATTCCTTTGAGGCAGCCGGGAGAATAAAGACAGTGTAGTACAGAGGAGAAACAGCTTTTCCTGAATAGAGCTGATGTAAGACATGAAGTCATACCCCAGTGTAACCTGATATAACCTGATATAACTACTGATCTGAAATGCTTTGCTGAGAAAATCTCAGGAAAAAAATAATATCTGTGTTTCATAGGTAGCCACTCCCCCCCCCCCCCCCCCCCCCCCCCCCCCCCA
>VYZM01016296.1:598810-611666 GCA_013398915.1 Dromas ardeola | reverse complement strand
AGGGGGAGCTGGTGCCCCGTGGGAAAACTTGGAAAGTGTTTCGCTTGGGTAGCGTATGGCAATAATAGACTTTCATCCGCCGGCAAAGCGCGTTTGCATGAAGACGGATCTGTGTGTGCGAGTAAAGCTGCCAGGCACTTTCCTCCCAGAGCCTTAATCTCCTGTGACACTAAAAGCATCTCCTTAGTCACTAGCTGCGACGGCGTAGAGAAATAGGTTTGCAGGGCCAGCAAAGAGCTTCAAGTATTTTATTTGTTTTTTCTGAGGAAGATGCGGATTTTTGTATAGATAACGGCACGCTGCCGCTTGTATGGTGCAGGCATCATAGCAGTCAGGGCTGCTGCTCCAAGGAGCAGACGACGTCTGTGGCTCTGATCTTGTCGTTCCATTTGCACCGGCGCTGCTCTCGCTGCTGGACACAGCCCTCGCTGGGACGGCCTGGGTAAGTTGGGGTTTGCTTCAGTAGACCCGTAAGAGGCTTGCCAGAACGGCATCCCGATGGTAGCCTGCGCTATAGAGCAGCGTGGCACTTCCCAACACTTCCCTGAAATTAAAGATTATGGGCATGCATGATTGCTCTTGATTGTTTTTTGTTTGCTAACAGCCAGGGTGTAGGGATCAGAAAGCAGGAAAATCTGTCTTTGATAAATAAAGCCATACTGTAAAACTCACCTTCGTGTTGGCGTATTACACTGTATATCGGTGCCTTCGCACCCCAAAGAAAGCTGTGTTTCATTTGTGTTTGTGTGTTTCTGTGGGAAGTGCTTTGAGAGCTGTGAGTGTGAAAAGCGCTTTGTAAAGGTATAGTGTTACTTGTAATTGCTTGCTGAAGAATGTAGCAAAAGAGGTTAACTGTAGTTCAAAGCTTTAGGGATTTAAGGCATTTGATATAATCGTAAATATTCTCCAAGGTCGATTTGGGTTTATTTTGAAGTGGAAGATTGTGTATATTTGCTATCATCCATTTCTTTCTTTCTTTTTTTTTTTTTTAATTGAATGAAAGATTTATCCTAGTCTTGCAGATTGGGAGAACTAGCAATTGTTTGCTGTGTAGTTATGATCCATAATACTTTCTTACCAGCTGTCTGGGAACACTTTCACTATACTTTCTTGTAAATCTGCTTTAAAAAGAGGTCAGATGTTGAAGAGCAGTTATTGACTTGGGGGCATATGGTTACAAGCACAGAATAATAGTGTTCATTGCTTGAATGCGTGTGTTAAATGCTGAAGAAACTGTTTAGACTCAGCCAATATTGACTTTATTTTTAGATTAGCTGTTCCTTTTTCTAACGACCTGACTGATAGAATAATTAATGGCAAACATCCCTTTTTCTTTCCTAACAGGCTGCAAGTGTAGTGGAGTTTAGATAGCCCTGATTTTTCCCATTTTGAACTATAGTAGTAATCAGAAACAGATGAAAGAAATAGTTATTTGCTGCACATCTCATACTGAGGTTTATCAGTAACAGATGTTTAAAGATTGCTGTTCATGTACCTGACTGATTTTTTTTTTTTTTCTTCTGGTTTCTTCTTACTACCCTTCTCTTCTAAGAAAAGGCATAATAAGAAGCTGCATATAGTCATTGTTGACACTGCCTGCCTTAGTTTCTCTCTGATGGTCCCTGTGATGCAGGTAGTGCAGATATCTGTTCTAATCAATGACACCTGAGGATAAGAGGAAAAGGTGTGTCCTCTTAAAGCAGCAATCACCTCCCTGCTAACCCCAGACAAAGTGTTTCAGTGTCTATCTAGCATGTAATTCTGGTGGAGCCTACTGGTATGGCAGAGGTGAGCTGAGTGCTGTTTGTTCACAGGAGTAACTCTGTGTTGGTTAATGTTTCTGAGGCAGCTGGAGGAAAGCTGAGTGTATGGAGTGGAAATGCTAGGATCTGTCACCGTCCCTTTGAGCAGCTAGGAAGGGGAGAAAAGGAGAGGGCAGTCCTGTCCCAGCAGACTGCAGCAAACTAGCAGATGGCAGGGAAAGAAAAGGAGCTGCTGTATGTTGAGTAGCAGGAAGACAAAATAGCTGCAGTGTGTCATCCTTACACGGCACGTTAGGATGCTCTGTTAGTCTGTGGTGAAACTTTGGAATCTCCCAGTGCCGTCGGTCAGGCTTCCTAATGGAAATAAAAAGGCTTTGCAGCGTGATTATTTTTTTGCTGACCCCGATTAACAGTATGAGTCTCTAGCTTTTCAGGAATGAGGGATAACTGACCCGGAGGCTCTAGCCAGGGATATCTGATATCTAAATCAAACCCTGCAGTTGTAAAGTGGCAGAACGAGGGTGAGCTGCTCTTCCCATGCCCAATGTTACAAGAGTACAGTTTTGCCCTTAGGATCGGGTATTCCGTTGTGTGTGCTCATCGCCTGGAGCTTCAGTCACATTTCTGCAAGCACACCTCGGCTCTCTAGAAGGAAGATTGTATGAACAAACAGGTCCACCTCCCCGAGCAGCTCTGGACTGTTTCAGGGTAGAAATATTGCTTCTAGTTGTCACAATTGAAATGTTCTTGGTTCCTGTGGAGTTATACATTTGACTTCCTGAGGCTACGAAATTTCCTTTTTGCATCTTTGAGTACTTATGTATAGTTGAACATCTGTCTTCATACTCTGAACTAAATTACTATGTTCCTACATCTCCAACTTTTTTTTCCTGCAAATTTCTGCCTCTGCTCTTCATCTCTTAACTTACCGTGTAGCGACTATGAAAGCAGTGCTCGTGTTGTGTCCTTGAGATGGTGGATTTATGGGGATTTAGAGGTAGCTAGAATGCACACAGTCTGAAATATTTTGAAAAATTTGGCGTATGTTTATACCCCTTGAAAAGATAGTAATAGATGTATCATGGAGAGTTTTAAACTGTGTTTGATTACTGTTTTCCTTTAATAATATAGTGACTTTTAAAGTTTTTAAAAGGTTATATTAGTGAACCCGTAGTGTTTTCTTAATCTATGTAAATTTTACCATGAAAAGACTTTTCCATGATTTCAGTTACTGTTTCCAGCTGAAGTCATAGGGTATTGTGGTGACTGGAGAATGAGCTAATTTCTGCTGTTGTGCTCTATCTGTGAAGAAGAGCTAATTTGTATTTTACTCATTGGTTGTCAAGCTCTAGGAAGATTGTGGAGTCAAGAGAGACTGCTGCTACCCACTTACGTTACATCAGATCTCATACTATTTTTTAACATTTCTGTAGCTGATGGCAAAGGATGTGGAGAGAGAGAGAAAGAGAGGTAGACTAAAATTTCAGTAAGCAATAAGGTTCTGACATTTTGATGTCCCGTGAGCTCTGCGTTGTCATGCTGGAAACAGCTATCTGCTCCTAGGCTCAGCAGCATCAGGGTAAGGCACTGGTACTGCACTTTGCCTACAGGGGGCTGGTGGGGGCCATGAGGTAGTTAGGCAGTGAAGAGGAATTAGTGCTGTATTTTTGCCAGGAATCTTCAATTGCACATTACAGTCATCATCCCAGCAGAAAGGGACGATATTTCATCTTTTCCACTGTGCTTATAGAACCTGGCATCAGCGGCGAAAGGTTCACAGGGTAGTTAAAAGCTCCTCGGATTGATTACTACAGACCTACTGTGCTATGGGGATGCGTGTTGAGCAAATGATAACTAATGGTTGGAAAGCCAGGGCTTATATGTTCAATTTATTGCTCTATCATCCATTATGTGGATGTGGGAAGTCACTTAATTTCATTGTGATTTAGTTTATCGCTTTGTAAGAGAAAATAATATTTGCCTCTGTCACTGATGAGCAACTAGTTTTAGATTATGCCTTCGCTAGTGTAACGGCAGTCTGGCATCGACATGTATTAGCTCAATTAAAGGAACTGTCTTTATAGAAGTATTATAGTATAACAGCAGTAGTAGTAAACTATATTAGTATTGATAATGCACGTAGCATATGTTGGTATTTATAATAGTCCAGTTATGGCATTGTGGACTTCAGGGTAGATGAACCACTGCACTGGGATTTGTAGACTCTGCTGCACTGTGTGGGTGTGTGAACTTGAGCTAGCTAATTCAGGAGTGGCTTAGATGCTTTTTACATGGCAATTACCCAAGTGATTTGGACGTAGTTTGCATCTGAAAAGGCTGTGTGTTGTTGTGATAAACAGCAGGGCAGTGAAATCGTAATGTATTGCATCATGTCCTTGAAGTACCGGGGATGCAACCAGTTGTGTTCATTTGCACCAGGGGTATTGCATGGTGCTGCATCTTCAGAAGATCCTGTGCTTTTGGGTTGCAAATTTCGCATTTAATTTGATTGCAGGGTACTTGCAATTTTCCATCCTCTTGAAAATGAACAATCAGCAAGAACTCTGAGCACCTTGGGGTGTTTTAAATGAGATTGTGCAGTCACTAATAAATGCAGGGGTGTCTTGGTTGTTGTACCAACTTGCAGTAGACTACTTGAAGGGAGATTTATTTTAGCAAGCTCCGTTTGGAACAGGGAGTTTGGGTGAAGTAATTCTAGATTTGGAATCTAACAGGTACTGCGGCCTATTTTATTTTTTTTTTTTTTAATATTGTGATTTTCTTCTCAGCTTATATTAGAGCATCCATTAGTACGTGCTGCTTCTCATTTTGTTTTCTCTTTGAATCAATTTTCTTCAGTTGTTTTCAACTTACTGGATACAGTGTAAAATAGAAAATGTAGTCCACCAGCTGGAATTAGCTTACTATAGTTGCAGTTAATACTTTCTACGGTGTGTTTAGTACAAGGCACTTTCAGAGATGGTGTATTTGATGGACCGACTTCATGGACAAGATGCTCTTAGCACACCTTAAGTGATCTGAGGAAGATGATTTTTCAAAAAAGGACTTATATTGGAGAAGGGATTAGAAGTGTATCCTGAAGCTCTGTATTATCAGTGCAGTTACTCATTTACCACAGGGAATGATTTTGGCCAAAGTGTTGGCATTGTTGCAAAACAACAACACACAGCTTCAGCTCTATCCTTTGCAACTGCTCCTTGCAGACTGATAGCACTTTATATATACTGCAGTAGTTTGGGATCACCAATTCAGATGAACTTCAAAGTTGGGCTATATCTATCTCTTTGCATTTCTAAATTCGTATAGTACTGACACTTGTTTCAGTTAAATATTCAGTGTATATTTGCTGTTATATTCTCTGTAGCTATCCTTGGTAACAGTGTGTTGGCTCAGAGCCTTTCCAAGAGCTCTTGCACTCACAGCAGTATTTTTTTATTGGAAGGTAGATTGATTACAGGTGGATACTGCATTTTGTTATGAATTCTTTGGAAGAAGGATGGAGGTATTGGAGGTAGTTTCTTCCTGGGTATAACATCATTCTGATCCATTAAAAGTAAATCTGGTATGCAAGTGCCCATTTCAACAATTGATTTCATAAAGGGAAAAGTTTGCCTTGTTAATAAGCAATTCATGTGTCGATATTTGCTACCACCCATCCCCATTCCGTTTTTCTACTTGGTTATCTTGCTCACCTCTTGCTCACCTCTGTCTTGTCAAATAGTATATTGAAAACTCAGAAAGTGGGAAAGGTCTTCCTTTTAAGTCAGTAATGCTTCCAGTACACCTTGGATGGACAGACCAGATAACTGGTAGTGCGTATGTCTCTATTTAAAAAAAAAAAAAAAAAAAAAAAAGAGAGAGAGAGAGACACAGAATGCTTCTAATTAGGCATTGGGGAACTTGGGACCTAGTCAGTGTCAGATGCCAAGAAAGTTACTTTATCTTGGCTTCCACCCTTAGGTTTCCTGGATGTAACAACCAGTTGCAGACAGTATTTTCAGCATTCTGAAACAGCAACAAAAATCTGCAGATTTAGAAATAGATAGAATGGAAATGGGGTGTGGCTCACCGGGGAAAGGGGAGGACAGTAATCGTCTTCCGTAGTTTATCAGGAAGCAGTCTGATCATCTGCCGGGTGACTGAGATAGGTCACCTGTGGCTAACACAACTGGAACTACCCATCCTTAGTGCCTTCTGTTACAGAGTTATGTGACAGAGTGCGTACTACCACATTTGTCACAGATGGAGGGAAAAGTGCTCAAGACCACAGAGCGCACCCTTTTTTGGAGGTGGTACAAGGCCCTGGTGATCCCTGGTTAGCAATGTTCTGCTTAGACTGCCACGCTGTAAATATTTACTCATTTTATTAAAGGACGTGCATAATTGGGAACAGCAAGTGATTGGAGAGGAGTACATGCAGAAACCAGCTGCTCATATTAGGTTACATGTGATTAGAGTTTAAAATTGTAGACTGTGTCTATCTGCAGGAAAACAAGTGGCTTGGATTGCCTCATGTGAGAGCTAGTCCTGTCGAAGACATGGCTGGGTTCATAGTGCGTATCCTTGGCCAGAGGGGTCTCCTCTGGCCACCAGATGGTATCGCTGTGGCCTGAAGATACAGTGATTGTTATGTGTGTTTTTTTCCAAGTACAGTGTTTAAAAAATATGAGATTGTCCTGCAGCCCACCAGAAGGATGAAGTTATACGTTGCATGACTTGGGACATGGTGGAAGGCTGTGTGGAACCTATTGGGAGACTGCTGGAGGAATGGATAAGAAGCAGAAAGCCAAACCCTGTGTAAGGTCATCCATGCTGACTCTTGGGAACAAGTGTTGATGGGTGAGAACTGTGTTCCCAGACTTATGTCCACATATGGGTTTGGAGGTCTACAAAAGAGAACCTGGGAGTAAACCAGCAGTTAAACAGTGCTGGTGATCAGGAGCCTGGAGCTTGCTCCCTGCCCTAGTACTGTGTGGAAATGTAGACATACCTATAAGATGTTTTGAGGCAAGTTTTTCACAGGAAGCACTTAGTTACGTGTATGGAAGGAAGAAATCTTTAGGAAATCTCCATGAGAGTAGTAGAAATTGGAAATATCAGTCTTCATCAGGATCCCAGTTTCCTTAAAGATAAGAAAAAGGGAATGTCCCAGAACTAGGTCCTTTCTTGCTGCTCTGTCAGAGTGAGGCAAAAAGAGTCTCTGCTGTTTCCATGCTTAGATGCGGCCCATCTTTCGTCCTGCCGATTGCAGAGCAAGAGAAGCGTTGAGCTCCAGTACTTCAGCGTGGGGCTCCCTGTGAGCTTCAACCTCAGCAAGAGGAGGAATAGGGTCCTTTAAAATCCATGAATTCTCCCAGTATAAACAAAACTGCTTTCTCATAAACAAAGAGGAATTTGTTTGGCAAAAATTCGAACATTAAGTGGGGTTGCTGGGAGTGTTTATACTTTGTTCCTTAAAAAAAGGCAACAAACTCAATATTGTTGATAGTACTGCAGTGCTCAGCACTTGCAAGGAGGGGCAGAAGGTCTGGGATGATCTTGCACTGGGAAAGTATTTTCAGAGTAACTTTGGGTACAATTTGATGTCCAAAACTGTCATTGGGAGGATTTATAGATGCTCTGGGAGCTGTACTTCACGGATCGAAAGCAGACTCTCTTTGCTGCTTCTCCATGCAGGGGACCAGTGCTGCGGTATCCAGAGTGGCACAAGACCCTTCAGTCTGTCACTACTAATGGTGGTGTGGCTCCCTATGTGGGGATGCCCAGCCACTGTTTCACTAGCCCTTGTGTCCTCCTCAACATCAGTTTGAGGAGGGGAACATGCTTGCAGAGTCTTGTTTGGCTGAGTGCAGTGGTCAGCAGTGCCATGTATAATACCAGTATTTCCCCCTCCTCACCTGTAAGGATACTGGAGGAGATGGTGGAGTTTTGATCTCAGCTCCAGCCTTCCCAGCTTTTGTCTGATTCAGGTGGATGTTGTATCAGTTCCTGTTTGGCAAGTTATTTCACTAGTCAAAGGGGTTTACTTCTGAAGGAAGAGTAGAGGTGAATTGTGCAGTGCTCTGACCGAACTACACCAGTTGAAAGTGGACTGCATCACCCAGGTTGGACCTGGGGATCTTCTGGTTGATGTAGTTGGTTGTCCTCTAGTATACACACCTTGCTCGGCATGCCCAAGTCCTAGTTTAATGAAGTAATAGTTAACCAGGAGAGGAAAATGGAGCTACAAGTTTTGTTCTTTCCAGTGCAATTCTAGAGAGACTTTTGTAATGGATGTGAAATATCGACTTAGTATTAATGATGACTAATTGAATTCAGATTGATTATTTTTTCCCCCGTCTCTTCCCTCCTGTCACCTTAATAACATTATCTATTAGATCTGAATATTCCATCAAACCAGGTAGGGATTTTTGCTATTGGGTAATTATCAGTTCAGCAAGGCATGTGGTGATGTGATTTCTTGGGCATGTAGAAGTCATGTAGTCTAGATGTGTTTCACTAATTAGAAATTAACTAGGTGTTAATGACATGAAATTATGTTTTACTCTATGGTTGTGTGCTAAAGTTCCAAATATCTCCTGATTTGACATTAGCACTACATGTGAATGATAAGCTGCCCTTGACATACATAGCATAAAGGTAACTTCCACTTATTGTCACCTAAAATTTTATTTCAGCCGGGCGGTGCTAATGGACACTCACTTGGGGATTCATGTAGTAGGTTCTGTTTTCCAGGATTAAATTTATGCATTTTATAACAAACTATTTCATTTTATCTCGGATGGGCAAGAAATATTTTGCACTATCAATTTTGCTTATTAAGTTGACAATTTATTTATTAAAATGCAGGATTAGAGTCTAAATATGACCCTGTATTTGGGTTGTTAAATGCTGGTGATGTTTTCAAGAAATAGCTTGTTTTGCGGAATTTCTTCTAACATTGTACTTCTTTCTTTCTCTATTATCTATAAAACCCGGAGTCTATAAGGACTCCTTCGTGGGGTAATTTCTGTGAAGTGCATGGGCATTTGTGCCTATAAGAGTTTTCTTACGGAAGTGTTGTTTACAATAGTCTTTTCTTACAGTAGTCAAGGTCTTTTAGAACATTAAGGAGAAGCTTTTACTGCTTAGCTGTTTTCACTGAATTTACGTATACATAGAGATTAAATACTGACAGTGTTTATGCAGAAAAACATGAAGGTTGTTGTCTTTGAAATTTTATTATTAAACTCTTGTATCATAAACTCTAAAGAGTCAAGCTTGAAAAAAAAAAAAAAAGGGGGTTTTCTTGCTTTTTAGGGCACTTTTAAAATTGGTTATTCCAGTTCAAAGGAGTTCACTGATCCTTTTGTAATGTATGGGAGCCATATCTCTGCAGCTTCTGGTTTTTGGGAGAGTTTGAGGAGCCTGATCAGATGAGAGAGGGATAAAACTCTTGTGATTCAGTGCATTTTGTCAACAGCTGTCTATCTAGAGCAGTATGATTATGTTTCTCAGGAAAATCAGAACTGTTCTAGAATAAAGAATAAAATTTAAAAAAAAAATACTCCCAAAAATAAGCTAAAAAGAGTGGGTACATTTGCCCCTTGACGAGTTTTCCTTTTTTAACGGCTTCATAGGCCATCTTATCCATAAACAAGAAGTTGAAGACTCTGGGTTTGCTCCTTGTATGTGGCAGAGTGAGAGAATGGCTAGCGCAAATGGTTTTCAATTTTTTTCACTTTTGCTGCTGAGGAGTCTGGATTACTGCAAGCGTGGCTATTGTCAGAAAAACAGATGTGGGAAAACTGCATCTTTTGAACCTGGGAGTTGGAATTCAGAGACCGTTTATTTTTTGAAGATACACATTTGGATTTAGATTGGTGATGTGTGGATGCAGGCTGGTATGAGTTAGCCACTGGCAATGTAGTAAACTGCCTGTAGGAATAAGGAGCTGATGGTAGTCTTCAGATAGTAATTGGCAAGGCTCTTAACTGGAGGCTGCGCATGAGTACTTTTAATTTTTTTTAAAAAACTGAATAAAATGTTTGTGTTCGCCCTTTTCAGCCCCGTGTAGATGAAATGTGTGTATAAGACCAAGCTGGATTCTCTTCAGGCTGTTGCATCGCAAACATGTGCTTAGAGAAAGGTTCAGAGAGCAGACTATATTTTTTGATCTATGTAGTGACATAGGGTTCACTTTCTGTTTGCATCTTGAGTAGACCGGGCTGGCAGCAAAGACAAAATTGTGTAGAAAGAATAGATTTCAATAGAATCTCTTGAAAAATTAGTCCTGCGATTCTTTCACATCAGGCTACAGGTTTTTGTTGGTTTGTTTTCTAACAGAGAACTTTGCAAGACGTGGACTTTCACATACCGTTATATTAATTAAAGGATTTCAAATGCAGCACGTTAACATAGTATTAGGGTAAAAAACCTGTACTTTGAACATGAGTGGTCTCATTTGTGTTCACAGCAGGTAGTGTCCATCACTGGAGCCCTGGCTCTGGACTCTCCACCCTTCTCCCTGGTGGTCTGTCCCCAGGCAGAGACGGACTGGTGCTCCTTTGGGGCTCTGCCGATGTTGCTCCTTGTTCAGAGGTATTGCTGCTGCGTGGCTGGCGGTTTGTCTGCATTTGTGGGGTGTGAAATCAGTGCCACAATCCTCAGGATGGTGAGAATGCCCTGTTTGTGAATTGGTTTGAAACCAGGCTTTAGCATGGCAGGAGTGCAGGGAAGCAGTCCTGCATCACTGCGTGCTGAGCTCCACTCAACTCCCATATGTTAAAAAGCACAGGTGTAAAAGATTTCATGTTTTTTAAAAAAGCAGTCTAAAAGAAAGAGGAGAAACTTGGGTGATGATCAGAGCCTTGACAATTCTGCAAGGGCACTGGGGGACTCCTGGTCCAGGGGCCACGCTAAGGCCCATTCCAGCACCAGCAGCGCCCGGGCTGCATGGAGGGGATGCCCACGCTTCTCTCTGCTCTGGGGTGCACCTCAGTCCTACCTTGTCTCCAGCCTTGTCCCCTGTGACATCCATCCTGCAGTCACTCCTGCAAAAGTGGCCCTGCTCAGGCTGCTCCTGACTGAAACCCAGGAGATGCTGAGCACCAGTGGGAAGCACTTTTGCAAATTTCTGTCCTCCAACAACAAGTGCGTTTGTATTGATTACCTTTTGTAGATCTTCAGAGGCAGTTGGTGGCTCCCTTGTTGTTACTGTAAACAGCGTGACAGCCACTACTGCACATTGTGCAAGATGTTTTTGTCTTGTTGCACTGGAGTAGATGAAAAGCTTCAAGATGTGCTATGGGGGAAAATCCTGAAGTATCAGAGAAGATCAAGTGAGCTGACAGTATAACAAGAACAACAGAATTTGTAAACGTGGACGTTCAAAGTGAATAATGCAATGAGTGAAGTGCAGCGAAGTAATGCTGCAGAGAGCTTTTTGATTAGAAATGGGAAATTTCTCCTTTAAAGGAGCATTGCTCATTAAAAGTTAATTGCAGTTGCTTTCTTTTAAAGTATGTGTGTGTAATCTCAGATATAATGTAAGCGGTGAACGTGGTCTTTATGTACTGCAGGTGAAGCTGAAACTCGTGTGACTTGTCATAGGCTTTTTACTCTGCTTTGTAATTGCCTTCAGAAAGTTACATAAAATCGCTACCAAGTTCCTGCTTCGTTCCGTTGAGCGATGATACCTAGAGCCTAATTCTTCAGTGCCTGGAAATCATGACTAAGAAGTGCTGTGGAAATGCACATTAGTGTGCATTCATTGAAAGTGCTATAATTTTAAAACACCTCGCCATTTGTGTTATTTAATTTTTTGCATCTAACAATTTTACTTAGAGAATTTATTCCATTTCCTTTTTAGCTCATGACCTGGCACAGCAGTCCAGTGTTTGGGCTTCTAGGAAAACATGAGAGTTTAATAGGAGTTAAAATAAATTTATGTCCTTTAAATATGAAATAGTGTCTAAATAGGTCTGAACATGCCTTTGAAAGGTGATACGTATGTATATTCTTTAATTTGAGCTAGAATTATATTACTGAGTTTCAAAATTGGTATAAGCATGTACAAATGCATTTATGCCCACAGTTGTGTGTGTGCATGCATCCTTTATAAAAGAAAGAAATGAATTTACATGGATTCATGTAAATTGTTTAACCTTGGTCTCTATTATCCCTTGCTTAAAGGGATATCACAGCTGCTTCTGGCTCCAGTGGAGGATGCCATGTTACAGTAATAGCCTTTTCACTGCTGAGACAGGACAGAGCTGGGGTATGGTCTGAGGTTGTCCAATTCTGGCAGTTGACTTGTCCTTGGGAGCTGATAACTGACAGCGAGAATGGCTTGGGGCTGTATTATACATATAATTGTATGCTATATATTATATGCTGGGGCACTTTATCGCCTGTGGGAATGTGCAAAGTGGGTAGAGAAAGGAATAGGAAAGTATCTCGTTTCTTAAATAAGGGAGGCAGCTTAGTGGGGAACTGTGGTTTTGGAATGAATGTGTAAATTATGCATGTGTGAACATACTTAGACTTTTTTGTCTCAATTTTTAATAAAATATGTGGAGATGGGAAATGTCAATACTTCCAATGTTAAAGAAATTGAGCTTGTCAAACAGCCTTAAAGCCAGTGTCTGTAACGGGCAATGTTACCTCTTAGGCTAGGCAAGGTCACCACGTGGCTCCACAGAAATGTGTGTATGGGATGACCCAAACCACAGCTCTACGCGGCTTGGTGGTCCTCGCTTTTGGGGCATTGTGCTTTAGACAAATCAGTTCAAAGCATTTAAATGCCTGACACAATGTGATAAAATCCTGCATTGTGTGAAGTCTGGAGTGTCGTTCCCTCTCTACCATCCTTGTCTGTCTGCCTTGGAGCTAGTGGTGTGTCCCCATCGTGCTCCCCTGCAGCCTGGAGTGATGCTGACTTTTGCTCCTGTCCTTGCAGTCTGCCCGACGAGAGGCAAACATGGCCCAAGCACCCACTGATCCGAGTACTGTGGAAACTGCTGACCCAGAGGACAGTTCTCCAAATATGATAGTCTACAGAAAGGTAAGGATTTGGAGCTGTTCGTTTAAAA
>VYZM01016296.1:426022-585708 GCA_013398915.1 Dromas ardeola | reverse complement strand
CCTCCCTTCTTGTCCTAATTAGAGCCAGAGTGCTCTTTTTCTCTTAGGTTCATACAGAAAGAAAACAAAATTTTCCACAGAGTTCTCTAATGGAAATATAGCTCTCATTTATTGCCGTGGAAATCAGGTTAAGTAAAAGCAGGGGCTCTTGGCCTGTTTTATGCAGGTTCCTTAATCACGAGTCTTCCATTTCTGCTATTGCTTTGGGTCAGAGCATGAGTAGCCAGGCAGTGGGTATGGAATTCAAAATTTATTTTTTACACATTGCTGAAATAAAAGCTTCTCCTTGCTGAAAAATTAATTACTGAGTGTTCCAGCACCTTATAAGATATTTATATGTTCTCCTGAGTCCTGTCTCTTCCTGTTTCAAAGTGCTGTCTTGAGAGCAGTTCAGGCAAGAGAACTGCTCAGCTGCACTTCGTAGTCTTCCTCTCTGCCAAGGAGTCTCAAGACGGCATTCGAAAACAAAGAGACATACTCTAGGGGAAATAGGAATATTAGATCACTTTGGGTTAATCATTTGGGATACAGTGGCCTCAATTAACACATCTGACGTTTTTGGGGTTTTGTAGTGGTTGGTAAAGTGCATCTCAGAATTGTTAAATCTAAGGTTCTTAAAGGCATTGGAAATCCCAGATGGATAGTGCAGTTGTGGTACTGTTGTCCAAGGTCTGTGTCTAATGTATAAAGAATTTGATGACAAAATTAGTTGTCTCTAATGTCTTTTTGTAGTGTTTTCATTGTGTTTTTTTTTCCCCCTTGTCTTTGAAACGGAGAGAAAAGAATAATTTGCTGGTTTTACTTCATTTGGGAATGCCCAGGATAGATGACGGCCTGATTAAATAGCATCCTAGAGTTGCTTGTTCTTAAAGGGGAAATAGTTGCTAGCATCAAATATATTATGTGAAGAGGGGGCCCTGCAATGAAATGGGTCAGAATGTTTGTTCTGGCGGTGTTGGGGTGGCAGCAGGGAATAGATGTACTTCAACAGTGCTGCTGTAGAGCTCAGCTGTGTTCATGAAGTTGGTTTTTTCAGTGTTGTAATCCAAATATTACCACCAACCTGCCTTGCATTTGTTACTCTTGGCTTTCTTTGTAGCTTAGTAGTTCCCTTCAAGTCAGCTACCTTAGTGCCTCCTCTGAATGAATGAGAAGCCATCATGAGTTTCCAGCCTCTGAACATTGTGTAACACAGTTATTTATTTTATTTGAGAGGCTAGTGCAGACTTCAACAGCAGGGGAAAAAAAAAAAATATAAATTTGCATCTGATGAAGTTGATATGTTTGTCGGATTCTGTGTACTGAGCTCCATGCAGCGGGATGGACACATCAAATAAAGACCACAAATCTGCTGGCAGTGGTACTAGTAGTTAAGTGATAATTTGCAAAATATGTCTTTTGGAAGCAGTGTATGCGCAGAGCTAAAAGGAAACCTCTCATGAAATACCTGATCATGATAATTTACGGAAACGTGAGGATTACACCTTGTTCTGTGGAGAAGCAAAGAGACAGAATAATGGCACGGGTTAATAGGTCCCTCAAAGTCAATTTTAAATATGAGGAAAATGCTGTAGGTCATCCTTTTTCATTTATTATGACTGGCTGGGCAGGCAGCGTAAGGTAAGAGAGCTGCTGTGTGGCAGCGTGTGAGCATATGAGGACAGAGCCCACCACCGTTCCAGTGGATCTTGATGCTTTGAAGCCTGATGAGGTAGTGATGCTCTCTGTAAACAAACACAGGGGCACTGGGGGAAAGGAAGCACGTGCAGGGGGACACCAGGACAGCTTGCTCCACTTCCCTGGTTACTCCATTGCTGCAGCAAGTGCTCCCCAAGGGCGGGCAGCTGAAGGAAGTGTACATGAAGTACAGCCGGAGTCTGTGCTGGTGTTCCCAACTGCACCCTCAAAAGTTACTCTTTTGACACTTTCTGTAACAGCAGAGAGAAACAGGTTGGTGGCCTTTCCTGCTCCAAGATGGTGCAGGGAATGTCGCCTTAGGACATGCATGTTTTGTCTCTACCTCCTCCAGCTCATGTGCACAAGGGGATCTTTCTAAGTAGTGTGGCTTAAGAATGTGTATAGGAGGATCTCCAGGGGGCTGCTTAGTCTGCACGTTTGTTGCTGACCTGTGTCCATCTGTGCCTGTGTTGGTTCCCGGGTGGTATGTGGGGAAGCTGGGGACCCATTTTAAAGCTAACAGGTCTCTTAGCTTATACAGAAGTTTGATCTGTGCCTGTGTCCCAATGAAAATGTTTGAAGTCCTCAGGAAAAAGAAGCTGACACTACTTACTTGTATGCAAGGCAGATGAAGCATCAGTAATACTAACAGCATCAGTGGTTCTGGTAATCTGTCTGGCTCTGTCAACAGAGCCTCTGAGAGCAAAGTTTCAAAGAAATAAATGCAAAAGGCTCTGGTTAGTGAACACATTGAAGGTCAATTGAGGTTTTTGACATCATAGTGGTGCTGGGCCAGAGGGTGGCTTTGTAATATTAGGAATGGGGAGGGAGGTTTGATATTTTGAGCTGTAGAGGGTAAACTGTCCTGCTGCCTTCCATATCACCTGTGCTTTTTCTCCCTATAGGTCACGCTACTATCTCTGTTCCGTGCCCTGCCTTTTAAGTTACTGTGTCTTTATTCGTGGTTTTGGATTGTCTGCTTGTGCAAAAGCAGCGTGTTTGGAAACTTTGTTCTTGCCAATTGAACTACCATCTTTGACATCAAACTTGCAATATGAAGCTACAGAGGAAATAAAGTATGTGACATGCAGCTTATTCTTAGTTTCCTCTACTTTTTTTCATTTTAATGATTTTGGGAGTGCTGAACTAAAGTGGCCAGTAGCTTTCAGTATGTAGCTTAGTCTCAGACAAAATTATTATCTTGCTTCAGCCTACTATAATTCTGGAGGAAAGTAATTTAGTGGTAATAATGTTAAAAAATCAAAGCTAAATTTGTTGAATTGGATGTGCCTCTGTAGAATGGGGCTTCTTTCTAACTAATGGGTTCAAATTAAAATGAAATAAATACCCATAATATTTCTAGAGATTTTACTGTACATAATACTTTCATAGACTACTGAAATGCAGCCACTCTTAGTTGAATGCCTATAGAGTTCAAAGCTGAAAGTTGCTTAATAACAGTATGAGAGCTGCAAAAGTCTTCTGTATGCGAAGATGCTGTAGAAAGATTTGGCCGGATCAAAACTTAATAACTCAAATTGGAATTTGTCCCAGATGCTGGGACTGATACCTTTACTATCATTAACAAAAATAAGTATTCAGCTGACATTAAAGTCTGAGAGCTAACTTAATACCCTACTGAGCAAGAGATTTGATCTTACCCAGTGTATTACCAGGACAACTTCTGAAGCACACTGCATCTACTTTGGGGTTCTCCTACCTGCTAATTGGACTTTTCCTTGCAAAAATGCTAATTCAGATTTGGCTGTCTTTAGGATTGTTAATGGCTAAATCCAAAACCATTTAAAGTCATTGGATATGCTCCCCTTGACTTTATCAAGCTTTTGATCAGGACTTGTGCTAGTACAAATGAAAAGGCTTACTGGATTTTGCTCTAAATAATTTTCTTGTAAATTAAGTGTGTATGTGTTTATCAGTATCTATATTTTGATGTTTGCTTAGTTATGTTTATCCTTGGGTGACAACTGTGAAGTAAGAGGTTCAGATAAGTGAAAAGTTAAAGTCTGTTTTTACTGAGATGCCAGGTCAGATATGGTAGGAATCAGCATATTCTTGTGTGGTTTTCAAAGTTAGGACAATATGATAGTTAAAACCACCACTGTGACAGGTAGCTAGGGAGGTAAAGCTTGTTAGTAGAGAGCTTCAAGTCCAAATAGCGTGGGCTACCAAGATGATCAGGAACCTGGAGCACATGTCTCGGGGAGGCAGGCTGCTGGAGCTGGGCTTGTTGAGTCTGGCAAAGAGGAAATCTAATAGCAGCCTACAGAGGATTGAAGAGTAGTTGCAAAGCTGGTGGAGCCAAGCACTTCTTGGTAATGCCAGATGATACAACAAAGGACATGGGCCGTGAATTGTAGCTTGTGAAGTTCAGGTTGTGTGCTAAGGAGAGAATTTCTCTAGGAGGGCAGTGCTGCATTGACTGGGACCTGGTGTCCAGGGAGTTTTTCTGTCCATGGTTCTGGGGGAAACTGAAACGCCCTCCTGTGTTCCCTCCTGGCCGACCCATCCGTGGTTCTTTAGGTGCACTTCTGAAAATGGGCAAAAGGGATTCGTGAAAATAAAGGCTGTAGCTCCCCCGGACATATGTAAAACTACCTTTTGCATGTTCTGTCACAGCTTGTGGGAAGGGGCTGGCTGGTGGTGGTATCACTCTAGGGCGTCATTCTAATTTGCTTTATGCAATAAAATTGTTTTACATTTTGATTATTGAATCCTTCTGGTCGTGTTCAGCAGTAGTATAGATTTTCTCCATGATTTTGTAGCAGAAGACTGGGCCAGTTTTTTTTTTATAGTTGTTTTAAGCTTAAATCCTCTATATGTAATTTCTGAATATTAATGTGCTAGGAAATTAATTAGGAAGAGGAAATTTAAGAAGAGTAACTATTGGACTGTTAGATATAAGCAGTACAGAAAATGTCATCTATCAGTAAAGCCTACATATGTATGTACAATATTCATATATCTGCATGTATGACATAAGGGTGTGTGCATGCATATGCATGTGTATATGCCTGTTTTGCATGGGTACAGTATATGAATATATGTGTGCATGTGTGTAGGGTTTATCATATTTCAAGAGAGAGAGAATTATTCTGTGATGTAGGTAGCAGAGAGAAATTTCACAGATTTAGAATTCTGTTTTTCTTTCTTATTTCAACTCAGTTGACTTCACTCTGCCTCAGTCTGTTCAATGAAAAATATCAAAAGCCTTGATTTTCCTATATCATCCTCTTCCTCTATCAGTGACTTCTTACTAGTGCAGTTTGCCAGAAAACAACTCATGTTTTGTTTTTGAGAAGGCTTTGGCATTCCTTTCTGTTCTGATGCCAAGGAAAACCAAGACACTATAAAAATAGCAAAAATGAAATGAAGATGCTCCTCTAGAGTTGCTGTCCTGGAAGTAAAATAAAGTCATAGTTGTATGGTATGAAAGCATTTTTGTACTTTAGTAGTATAATCTTACAAACTTAAGGTAATAATAAAGTTCTTGTAAGTTTTGAAGATTAGATAACTTAGTAGGTAAGTATCCTGTCTTGGCTAAAGCTTGCCCCCTGTTCCAGGGACGGTTTCCACTGGCCCTGCAGGCAGGGACCTCAGGAGGAGCCTCCCAGAGTCAGCACTGCTGGAGGAGCTCTGCCCCTCGGCACAGCCCCCTCTCTCTTCCTTAATCACCAGTATAAATCTGCATTAATAAATTGAAGACATCGCTCACTATATTTTTATCTTCCTGTGTCTAGGCAGACTAAGACTAGCCTTTAACCTATTGTTTTGCTTTTTCATTAGCTAAACTAGTCAATTCCTGCTGTGCATATGAATATTTTTCTCCTTCTATAGCCTCATGTCTGTGACCACTTCCCTTCGTTCTCTTTCATTTGATATTTCTTTTTGCCCTACCTTACTTAGGTTAAAAGCCTTAACTTCTAAAGCGTTTAAAAAAAAAAAAACGAAACTACTCTGCAGAAGTCTGTTAGCATTACTACATCCCCTCTAGCATCTTCTGTGCGTATTTTCTACCTATTCTTTAGAAGAGGAGCATCCTTTCTCCCTCTGCCTGTGCAGCACTTAGCCTAATGGCCCATGACTTGAGCTCAGTCTTGGTTCTGAGTTGGGCAGAGAAGGAGCCCTATCCCAAGGGAAGATGCTTATAATACTTTAATTACAGCTGTCTTGTAAAATCAAGAGTAGTGTTCACCTCCTGATGGGTTGTAATGTTTTGGATTTCTTGAGATGTTTATCATGTAGATATAATTTTTAAAGCAAACGAAAGTGTTCTTGTATTCCTTTAGAACTAGAAATTAAATGAAAGAGTAACTGAAATCCTGATTAACAAAAAAGTTTATATTCTTTCTGCTACACAAATTTAAAACATAGCTAATTTGTCTGTCTGTCTCCTGTCTAGTGGTGACAGAAATCTGAATATTTAAGTAACTTTGTGGTTTGAATAGCTAAGGTTTGTGGAACTGCAGTTTAAAACCAGTGGAGCAAATGCTTGCAGCTTACTGGGATTAATTGACTGTGTTTCTGAACAGGCATTTTGGCTTGTGGAGCTGACCTCTACCATCTCTCTCCTCTTCATCATACTCCCTAGTGCTCAGCAGCCAGCAGGTGTACGTACTCCACCGGGTCTTAAATGTTCTTAACTGCTGAGTCCTTGCTCTTCAGTGGCAAATAGTATGAAATGGTCAACACTTTGTATTTCTAAATGAGAACTTGTGCTCTAGAAGAAACTAATGAATGTTTTTCTTACAGTTCAGGCTGGACCTGAACTGCCTTGAGGTGTGCAAACAGAAACAGGAGATGATGCTGAGTTCCAACAGCTGCTTTCTGGTTTTTTTCTTTCTTTCTTTCCCCCTCAAAGTATTGAAGTATTCGTGGAAGTTTCTGCTGTGACAGTGTTTGAGTTCGAAGTCCTCTGGTCAAATGTCTGAGAGTTCTCCTTTTATTGAGGTTCTTCTCACTGTTTGCATGTACTTTACAATAGATCGTTAAATCTATATTTTTTTCCCAGTCCATCACTCTCGCCTGAGACTGTCAGAGATAGCAATTCTGATGGTAAGTAAGGTGTTATGGTCTTGCTGTTACGACTGGCTCTCAATTACACAATGCCAACTCCACCAAATCACAACATTTGGATTAGCATTGGCCTAATTAAAGTGAAATACCTTTTTTATTATTTACCCTTTTGGTGCCAGATTCAGAACAATTATATGGAGGTTGAAGGCTGTGTATATATATGTGTGTTGAACCATTTATTTTTACCAGTGTGTTGAGCTCCTTCTGTCCACATTGGCTGTATTCATTTCTGCTCCATTTGAGGAGAAAGAAACACTGTCAAATAACTAAAACAGAGAAGAAAAAAACCCACAACCTGATAAAGTGCTGTTTTCAGGCTTCTAGAGTGGTGTTTGTAATTTTGTGGGAGCTGGAGCCATTTGAAAGATAAGACCTTCAGTTTTCATGATTTAAAAAACTGTCAGTGCTGCTGTTTTCCTGGAATACCAACTTGATATGTATTTAACTTGCTGAAACTGGCCCCCTCCCACCATGTTTTAGCCAAGTAACAAAACAACATTAACCTTACTTTGGTATCGACTTGAAAGTCAGTGAACTCAAGCACTTTCCTGTGTTTTCGTTATTATTCTTAAAAGAAAATGTTTCATTATCAAGGAGATCAGCATTTTGTTTTAATGTTTATAGAAATGCAACAAGAAATCACTGGAGAACAGAAAATTGGAAGGACTTTTAAAAGTCATTGATAAATCGCTTTTCAAACTTTTTCCTAACAGACTAAAGATTTACTAAAGACTAAAGGTTTACTAAAGATTCCTCCTTCATAGTCCACATTACATAGGCTAGATTATTATTTTTGAAATAACGATGTCTTTGCCTCTATTGTACTAATTTATCTAAAATCTTATTGTAGGATATCTATAGGAGATTTATTAACAATACCTTAAAGAAAACAATGAACTGCAGACAATATTTTTTTTTTATTTGCTTCTACCTAATGAGTCTTAGTTTCTCAGGAGAATTTGTGCAGGCAAATTACCTTCCCAGCAACAGTGTCCCTCTCATCTTGCTTCAGTCAGCCTTAGAGAGAGCTTGGCATCTGAACTGCAGAGCTTACTCTAAACGCTTTGGGTGGCAACTTAAACCAGCAGTACAGCAGAAGAGATGAAGGTGTATGCTGTAGTCAGAATTTTAAAACACCACTCGGAAAAAACTCATCCCCTAAGTTTTTACTTTTGTCTGTAGATAGTGTAAAGATGTGGTGCCTTGGAGCCCTCAGTGAATTTAGAAAGGAAACTCTTAAGTGTCGTTTTCAAAAATTGGAACTCTTAAGGTCCTAAATACTTAAGATTTCCTCAGTGTCTAAATAAATACTTTAAAATTGTCAAATTCAAATAAAACCAGTATTTGTAACCATCCATTTGGCACATCACATAAATAAGATATGCTCGATAGAGCTGTTTGCTACCGTGCCAAATAGCTACAGTGCTAGCAAGAGACAGTTGTTATCAGCTGTTTGGACTCCTGTATAGTTTAAAATGTCAATGCATTATTGCCGAATAGTGCAAGGGAAAGCATTTGTTCAGAGTACCTCTATAAAGATGTACTTTAGAGAGAGAGAGAGACAGAGAGAAATTTCAGGATGCAAGATCAGATGGTGGATACCATAGGATTTGGCTAAGGTACTTGACATCTAATGTCATCTTACAGTTCTATTGATTATTTTATTGTCTCTGCCAAAGAGCGACAGTGTTCTTGCCTGGGTTCTTGCTGAGCAAGCAGACTCAGTTTGAAGCAGAAAGTACTTTCCCCTTTTTATTTCACCCTTTTGCGTTCATTACAAATTCTTTGCCTTTATCTCATGTGGGAACTCAACAAAACAATGCATAAGAGCCTCAAACCTGTTAAACAGGGAGAGGAAAGCCTGAAATGTTAGCAGTTTTTGAGATATTTAAGAGGAAGAATGATACTTTTAGCATATTCCAAGATTTCTATCATCAGATCAAATGCCATCTACTTCATTCTCCTCTGCTGGTGTCTGAACACTCTCTGATGTCAGCCCCACCAAGGCCATGAGAGCGCCGCCAGTTATGGCTCTAGTACACGTGTCAATGCGGGAACTGTATCATTGCAGTTTTTTGGTTTGCAGATTTTGCCAGAGCTGCATAGACCGGTATGGAAGAGACTTAGAAATGGCAATACCCTGGTCTGAAAGCCTTGACTTTGGCCTGCTTGCTCCCATTCAGAGGCCTCGGTGTAATATGTGAAGTTGTCGTCATGTTCTGCCAGGGGCTGGGTGAGGAAAGGAGGATTCATTTCTCTTGTTTGCTCTAAAATTCCTTATATTCCCATCCTTGTCTTTCATGGTGAGGAAAATGGCATTTTCACCTGCCATTGGCTGTCTCTAAAAATAGAAAGGTCTATTTCTCAAGCGAGATTTCTTTGCTTATGATTGGGTTTTTTTGGTGACTGTTCCTTCAGGATTTTGGGATTGCAGATGGACAGAGCAAAGAGGGCTTCATAATTAAAAAAGTTCATGTTGATCCACATCCTGTTTTATCTCATTATATGGAAGCAACTTGAGAGAAACAAGTCATCACATCAAAAATACCTTCCACCGGAAAGGTAGTAAGCTGTAGCGGGAAAACAATTCTGCATATATTTGACCCTGGTTTCTTACAGCAACAAATCTTTTATTAACTTTTCATTGTGAAGCTTGAGGGTCATAATCCTTCCTAAATCAAGCAATGAATAAATCCTTGTTCAAATCCAGTCTGTCACCTTTGAAAATACTGCCTCCAAGTAGTTTATGCTGTGCCGGATATGCCATGAAGTGGAGGGGGAAAAAAAAGAAAAAAGAAAGAAAAGATTAGCCTTCCTCTGCTGTCTAAAGAAAAGAACGAAGTCCTACACCGCATGTTAAGGGAAAGAATGGGGATTGTGAAAAATAGGTCAGAGATGTATTTAATTTTAAAAGGCTTGGATTGAGAAAGAAGAGAGTATAAAATTTTCCATAACGGCAATCAGGTAACCCTGAAATGTAGTGGTTAAGAAATAATTACACCCCAGAGGGATTAGAGGCATCCGCCATTGCCTGCTGCCTTGTAATGCCTCGGGGATGTGATTAACTTATGATAATTAAAGATCTTATAGTGGAAATGCAGCATGAACATGGAGAGTCTGAAGAAGTTTCAGGGTTGTGGCTTGGTATGTCTACTCTTTCTTTATACATGTTCCCTTGTTGTTTGAGCCTTAGTGGGTGGCACCATAAATGAGTGTGTTTCCTGGGACCTGAATGATTTGTTCAGTGCCTTAGGTTGCGTTAGCGTGGTGCTACTGCTTGAGTGATTATCTGAAATGCAGGTACCCTTGATAAGGACTCTAATAGCTTCACTCCTTGCCAGTTTTAAACAGCATGGAGGTGAGGATCATACTCACTGTGGTCTCAGGACAGTAAAGCTGTGTAAGGCATGTATAATGCTTAGAGAGGACAACTTCTGGGTGGCCCCAACTTTTGTAAAGTTCAGTTAGTACTAAATCAGAATGTCCCCATTCTCATTTACTTTTGTCTGGTGTGGGTGCATGTATAAGTGGAGGTCTGTCACTCCTCGTGTATGGTCCTATAGAACCTTTTGCAGCCTACTGTCTTTACCAGACGTGCTCCCATCAGTTTTCTCTCAACTCTGAGAAAATGATTCCAAAGAAAATCTTTTCATTTTTCGCAATATTGAGAATGTAAAAATCAGGGGACGTTGTCTTCACAGTGAAGGTGTATCTAAGATATTAAGAAATCTAAGTGCTGAGAATTTCAAGTGCAGTAGCTATTTTACGATTATTCCCAACCTGGATATTACACTCCCTTTCTGTAATTTCACATAATCCAATTGCAAATTGGACAAACTTATCTTAGACAAAGAAGTTAGTGTGGAACAAGAGTGTCAATACGAAACAGATCGCCATTTGAAAACCAATTTTCTGGATTTTTTTCCGAGGTGGATAAGTTCTTAGACTCTTCTTGAAAACTTCTTTCTACTTCATACAAAACATATGTATGAAATATGAAAAGAGAAATACAATAGCCTCAAAGTATGAATTTTCCATACATGAAATTCTGTGAAACTTTTTCTGGTTTTACATTTGCATCGCACCAAAGAACCTAAGCCCAACCATCAGCACAACAGAAGTGCGGTGTGCATTGGCAGTGGCTTTATTCATCTGGTGTTGTTAGTATGCTCTTCTGAAGAGGCATCTTAGTTACTTTTACCAAAAGAAAAATTAGCTATTTCAGACTATGTAGCGGTGCAAGATGTGTCTTAGCTATGTGTTTTTACCTCAGCGACTGTGTATTAGTGTTTAGGTTTTTTGTGTCCTAACGACCGTGGATATTGTTGGCAGTATTATGGGTAGTAGCAGATTTACCAGAAGCAAATATTTCTCAAGAGGACAGTCTGGGGACAGGTTGCTCCCCCAAAGGCTGTGAGTAGATTAACCATAAAATCTGATGTTCTCTATTAGATGTAGTAGTTGGGGTCATTAGCAGTGTGTCAAGTGCTGGGCTCTGCCTGCTAACTGCAGGTCAAACCTTATGGGTGACTTCTTTGGTGACTGATATCTGTTGTGAAGCTGTCATCTATTCAGAAAGAAATAACTGGTGATTCTTCTTGCAACGCTGAAGACACACTACTGGTGTCTGCTGACCTTTGCATAACCTGCTGAGGATGGGGTAGTCATGCTTAGTAAATTGCAAGATTTACTTATTACTTATGCTTCAATTGTAGGCTAATTTCCCCATGAAATCTGTGTACGCAAGATTCAAGTTTAGATACTTTTGACTGCCGCAAAGTTAACACTGCTTACTTTATTCAGAAATGATTTTGGTTGTTAGTACATTTCTGAAGAACGCATTTTGTAGAGATGCGATCTAGCCAATGACGAAGCCTTACTGTCTTATGCTACATTTCCTTTTCTCTCTTTCACCAGTGTATGCCTATGGGTGAGCCTGGCAAGAATGGAAGCCCTTTTGTCTTTGACAAAACGTTCTTTGACAAAAGTACTCTAACTTGTATATGTCCCTAAGTACAACCAGACTTATGCATATATATGCAAAACAACAGGTTTCTATGGTTACTTGTGTTTATTGACTACAATATAGGATGTCCATGTTTTCTTGAAAAGACATTTGCATCCATTATTTCTTTGGCTTGATGGCACTTCCTTATTTGCGAGTTGGTTGGTTAGATGATAATCCTTTCACTTGTTGGACTGTCAGGAAGAAGGGTATGAGAGGCATAACTTCCTACACAGCTGAAGTACACAGATTGTTACCAAGACCTGAAGGAGTTGGAATTATCACATCATTATCATCTCCCTCTCCTTTTTGTTACTTACCTGTTCCTTACTGTTAGTATTGGAGATACGTTGCGATCATTATGAATGATGATCATTAAGAATGATTTGTTTTTTTTCTATTTCAAAAGGGATGAAGGTATTGTTCCTTTGCTTCTTTGCCCCTCAGTGGAAACCACCAAAATGCTTGAAATCTAATACCTATGGAATATTGTGTTTTACCTTTTTGTACCTCTGCTGACCCTGGAGTTGAGTTAGATGTGATGAAAGTATGAGGGATGATTTCTGGGCTGTAGCAATTGTATCCAGCTGATCTGTATCAACAGTGTCAGATGATGGCTCTCACAAGAATGACTCTACATGCAAATAAGCTTCCAGAAGAAAAGATATCCCATTTTAATTTAAGAACTCCTCTGTTCCTGTATGCTGTGGTGCTATTTGATCTTTGTGCTTTGGGCTTGTCTGCCCAGGCAGGGTAGTGCCTGGTGTGGTGTGGTGACCTGTGTGTCTGCAGAGCCTTGGCTGCCTTTCCAGGGGCAGTATGGAAAGAGCCTTTGTGTAAACATGCTAATTTACGTCACTTTGAAAGCATATGTTCATCTCTGAGTATCCTTGGGAATTGGTGACGAAAAGCCAGTGAGCTGTAAGGTCTCTCCTTGGCTTGCTGTTCACTACCTTACCATGCTTCAGGCCCCACCACAAGTGCATGGGCTGTTTGGGAAGGGAGCAATGTCTGAGGCACTGGGATGTCTTACAAGTCAAACCAGCAGCCCTCATTGAATCCCTCCATTTGACTACTAAGGAGTCTAATGGAGACTTACTAAGTTTGGTCTCTGAAGGCATTTCTTCTTTTTCTTTTTTTCTTCATTCTGCTTAATGATTTTTGAGATGTTTTGTTTCTGTTGAGCCGAGGGTAGTGCTCTCAAGCAACATCTAGTGCAGCGCTTTCCCACAGGGCAGAGGTTAGCCAGCAGCTGGCGCCTGGCTCATCTGTAGTCTTCCCCACTCTCCTCGGTGTGAAGATCTGAAAACTCTGACTTCTGCTGTATACTGGGTAAAGTTGTTTTTCAGTGGCCTTCTGTACCTGACCTGCATTTACCTAAGCCGCTCACCTACTTGAATTAGTTGAAGCCTTTTTCTTTTTTTGCCCCTTTTTCTTTGATGAGGCTGAGGCTAAGAAAGCTTCTTTCAGAACTGTCTACAAAAATGTGCGGCATTTCTCAAGAATGCATCAGTGAAGTGCATTGTTTACAGAAATCATACTATTCAAATGTTGTTAATAAAATCATTGATTTTAACTAGGTGGTCAAATACTTTATGAATCCTAATTTGCCACTGAGTGGAGTTCCTTAAGCCTGGGGAACTTTCTTTAAAAGAAAGATTCAGCAACTATAAATTGACTCAACCACCTTTGAGCCTTTCAGTCCAACAAACTCTTTGTTCTCATTAGCCTTTACACCATGATTAAATGACTCTGGATAAAAACACCCCCCCACACTGATCTCTGGGCAGCCAGTAAAGTTTTGCCTGAAATACTGTTCCTGAAAGCTCCTCTTACCGGTTATTTGCATGAGGCTTTCAAAGACTTCAGATATTTTGAACAGTAGAAATCTTAAAACTTGCAGTATTTAATCAGGTCTTTATGGTTATCTTTATTTACTGAACATTGTATTACAAAGATGAAGGGCAGCTTTGTTTTATGCTTTCCTGGATGGCACATGTATCTCTGTTTTACTCTATAGAGAGCCCTGAATGTGGCACGCCATCCATAAAGGTTGGAGAATTGGGAATTCTACTTAACATAAAGAGGAGGTTTGGGAATTCGTTGCCTTTCACATTGATAATTCAGAAAACTGAGTTTAAACATGTCATAATGTCTCCTTTTGACAACACTAGCATATTTCATTTCAAGTTTTACCATTTGGTAGTTTTATATCATCAGGCTTAACAGTTATTTTACTGGGGTTTGGTTTTTTTTTTTTTTTGAAACTGCAGTGGCACTTGATGCTATAGCTGATACAACAGAAACATAGAAATAATACAAAGAAAAATAAATTTATGCTGTGAAGTTATGTTCAGAAGTGAAAAATAAAATGAACTCTAGTGCATTTTAGTTAGTAATGGATCTATGCTGAAAGGTTCAAATGGACATTTGTAGGATTAAAGCATCTAAAATGTAGTGGTTTGATTCTTTTTGTGGCAAACAAAGCCTTTTTTACTATGCATCAACTGGATCTGGATGCAGTAGTACTCAGGTGCAGCAGATCAGAAATTTTGTTACAGACATATTGGAAATCTGTAATGAAATGAGTATCAAAATGATTAGTCAGGAGAAACCCTCCGGTGCTGCTAAGTGCAAAAGTCTGTGCTGTGCTCTTTGCATGCTCTTATTTCTTGTTCAGCTGCAATTTATTGTGTTTACAATTTACGTCTGCCTCAAAGGGAAGCTGGATTTTTCTGGTGGATGTTCAAGGGCACTGTTGCTTCTGTCCTGGGGAATACATCTAGGAGCCACCTGGTCTGAGAGTATGTTCGGTTGTCAGCACTGCCCAATGTGCCTTGCTGTATGTTCCTAAAGGCAGTGGTGAAGTGCTGGGAACATGAAGATGATCTGTAGGTTTCAATGCTTTGTCAGGATGGTTTGCATCATTCAGTTATCACAGGCTTGGCTTGGGATTGCTACCAAGCATGGTGCTGCTATGGTATTTCAAGCATGGTTAGTGTTTTCTAAGTCATATTCATAGCAATGAATGCAGAAAAAAAAGTTTAAAAATTCATTTTATATACCATGGCTCAGTCTTGTTACAAAAGCAGGAGTCAGGTTACTGTATATGAGCAGTGCTGATTTCATGCTCTTGTTCCTTCCAGCCTATGATTTGACCATATATCTATTTAAAAAAACAAACAAACAAACCAACCAAAAAAAAAAACAAAAACAAAAAAACCCCAAACAAACAAAAAAGCCCCAAACCAAACAAACAAAACAAACCACAGCAAAAAGAAAAACAACCCCAAACCCCTACATTGTTACTTTAATATTGTAACAAGGCTATACCCTTTCCTCTTTTTCTGGGGCAGTGCTAGGGTTCATAAATGCAACTGCAAGCATAATAGGATCTTCATTCAACTGATGGTACATCTACATGGAAGTGCTCTCAGAAATAGAAACCAGGGGTGAATGGGCAGTTGAGAGGGCTAAGATTTCATCACAGTGTCAACATAAAGTTAAAATTCCATCTGTTGTTATTACTTTTCAAACTTGGATGCAAAACCAAGAACTATGTAAAAGGCAATATAATGGTGCCAGTGGCAAAGTGCTTCCCCTTCAATGCTGGGGAAAAATTCCACACTATGATGATCATATTTGTGGTGCTACACAAGAGAGGCTGAAAGGACTGACTTCCATGCTGATGGAAGAGTTGAAAGACAAGCACCAATGAGAGGGAACTTTGGTGATTTGTGTGCCTACCATATATTGTAACTGAGTAAACAAAACAGCTTTAGCATACCACAAATGGCTGAGAAAATGCATGTAAGCATTTTGCCATATTCAGCATCTCTAATTTAATATTTGAGTTCTGAACTTTAGATAAAAATTCCCTGATTTTTCTGTTCTTGTCCAGGAAATGGAATGCTTTTGTGATGATGATAACGCATTACCCTGAACTACAAAATATTTATGCAGAGCTTTGGCCTTCCTTATACTGTTTCAGGAACACTCGTGTTCTAATAATGATGTAGTAATCCCAGATTTTAAGGTGAGGCATTTGACATGCTTCTCCGTGTTTAATGTGACCCAGTAGTCACACTTGGGTGATGAAACGTTGAAGAAAGTGTCTGTGATGTCGCAAGACTTGCTAACCTATATCTAATTTGTCTTCTCTGCTTTGTGCTTGTGTAGAAATGATGAAATTTTATGGGGTGTTGATCAGCCTCTGCTTATTATCTTTTAAGATCCTTTTAACTGAACTGTTGCTCATCACCAGGAGAGCTATGCCAGGAAACTGCAGCAGAGCATGCCTACATGTTGGAAGTGCCCTTGCTGTGATGAGCTGTGATTCTTTGGGCCTCATATTGTGGATAGGGTTTAGCGAGAAGGACTCATGGAAGTGACGTGGAAACAAGTGGATGCACTGTCAGACACAAGTGATGACAGCTGGAGCTTACAAAATTACATTTTTCACAGTTTTCATGTTTTGTCCTATAAGCCAATGCAGAGAAAAGACTTGAGATTGTTTGAGCTTTTTCACTTTCAGGGGCTCTTTACAAGAGAAGGATCTCTTAAAAAAGAAAACAACAACTAACCAAAACCATAACACAACGGTGTTAGTCAAAACCTTTCAGTTTTCCATTTATTTTCCTTTTTGTTTGTGTTCGCATCTTTTCCAGGAGTTGTGACGTACCTTGTTCCTGGAGACATCTTTTATGAGCTGATGCAGTTAAGTGCTCCTTCTGTATTGGAAAAAAGAATTAGTCTGCTGTACGAATGCGCTTCACTCTTGACTTACTGTTGTCCTTTAACCTGAGCGTTTCGGGTTGGTTTGGTTTATGTTGGCTGTGGAAAAAGGGATAAAGGAGAGACCTCACGGTAGTGCTTATTATGCACAAACACGGTCGTTTGAATGCTGGAAGAAGAGTCAGCAGGCTTAAATTTTTATTTTTGCTGGCTTTGCCACTGACCATCTGAGACACCTTTAGGAAGTGATTTCACCTGTTTTCTTGCTGTTTCCTTAGCCTATAGAGTAAGTGTAAAATGTTGTGAGATATTCACTGCTGGGAACTGGTTTTATGTATTATTCATCTTATCCTTTGCGTTTTTACTGAATTGCCGCATCATTCATCATTGTGAGAGCCAGGTCCTTAGAAGGCAATGCTCAGGCATGCTGCAGTTTGAATAGCAATAAGCATGAACAGCAACTTATCACCACTTTCCAGAGCTGGCCTACTGAATTCAGATACAGATCTGAGCACAAAAAGATGAAGCAAGTGTAGAAATGGATTTATATTGCAAATAACATAGTTATAGTTTCTTAGGAAACAATACGAACCTGCATTTTTGACAGCCCAGCTACATACTTCTATGTCAGATTTAAATTAAACTTGCTGGTGTTTAATAATGTGCTCGGAAGTGTGATCTCTGAATAGATGGCACTCTGTTATTTGGACGGCAGCAGTTAGCACTTCTAAATCTCTGGAGTAAGGTATGCCCCTGATGACAGTGTGCAGTGCTGGCTAAGCTTGGCAGGTTTCCTGCTTGACAGAAAACTGGGTTGCCCAGAGCTCTCTAAATAGGGATCAGCGAGCAGCTCATGGTGCTAACGTGTCCGCTGATGGGAATGTACTCTACCATACGGGCTCGCTGTGTGCAGGCAGATGTGAGATTGAGCACTCAGTTGTGAGGGGCTGGTGTGGTCCAGTAACATCATTTCCAATTTGTGAGCCACAAATAAAGCCCAGCTGCAATTTCAATAACTTTTCACACATATAGCTCTGATTTTTTTTGCTTTCTGTGAATGTAAATGCCAGCAAACTACACTGCTTGGATGTTCAGAAGAAGAAAACTGCAGTTGAAATGAACGAGTTCAGGGAACTGAAGTGCTTGGTCAGCTCTGTGTTGCTGTTGAATGCTTAAAAAGGGCTCAAAAAAGAACAGAGCAGAGTGCAGTAAACTGCAGGGTGGTATGGAGAGGGTCCATGCAAGTATTTTGTTGCTTTGCTAGTAGTTTGCTTTTTAGAATTTGTTTAATTTTTATTAAAAAGTTACACTAAATGAACACATGTGCTCCATTACCATAATTTTTACATTGGCCCTGTGTAGCATTTTATATTTTTGTTGTTTTAATTTTTAATAGAAACCCTGCAGTGAACAGGGTTTGGAAAATGCAGCGCTGACTATAGAGCTAATGGAGTCTAGGGAAGGTTGCCCTGAGTGCCCAGTGCATGTTACCATCCGCTTAGTGCATGTGCTCTAGTTGTAACAGTTTCACCTTAAATTACAGAACAAAAAAACCCAAAACAAAACCCACAAAAAAACTGTGCTGGAAAGTTCTGAGACCTTGCTGGAGAACTTCATGTTAATATACCCTGGGCTTCTGGGAATCTGCTGCTTGTCAGCCTGGAGTTCCTGATTTTTAAATAGGTATTCGGGCTTAAAAGGGGGGTGAGGGGGGCTCCCTGAAGGCATCTATTTGCGAGAGAAAAGATATGAGAGAGACTTGAAGAGTTCCTGTTGCTTGAGAAATCTATCTTACTTTTCCAGCGGGCTTGTAAAATAAAATTGTAGATGCTTCCTCTCTCTCTGAAATTTAATGTGGTGGGTAGAAAGGGTGGAAAAAAAGGAGGCCTTTATCTAGGGCTGCTTGGCTTTTCTGCTGGGGGGTGGTAGAAAGGACACAGAAAGAATGACTTTCCTTTATGTACCTGCTTTGCTTTTGCTACAATATTTTGGGTGTTTTCACCATTATCCGATTGCACCACCTTATGAACTCTTTTTGCTTTCCATTAACGTATAGAAAATTTCATTTTCTTTAACCAAATTTTGTCTGGAGTGGGAAAACAGTCCAGAAATAATTTTAGTATCTTCTGCAGAGAACCACACATTCATATGCATGATTGTTTCAGCTTGGTGCAAATGTGTTGCTACAGTATTTGTAAAAGAAAATGCTACAGTAGTCAGATAAAGAAAGAGCAGCACAAGTGAGAAAAGCTGCGCCACGTTATTGCTGATTTCCTGGCATCATCCAGGGCTTGCAGCATCGGCCAGAATGTGGAACCACCATACACCGAGTTCAGGGTAACTCTGTTCTGCTCTTTGGGGGCTCTGCAAGGCCTCGGCCCTCTCTGGGGATGGAGAGGGAGCAGGTTCCCATGGCATAATTATATATTTGTTGGGAGGAGTAAGCTGGTTTGGGCTTTCTGCAGGAGGTGGGTTTTGTGTTGTCTTGCTGCTTCGCCTCCCACTCCCATAAATATTAACTATTGAACGGTTCAGAAACTTTGAATGTCAAAACAGTGCTGATCAGGCTGGGCAAGGTGGATGGGATTCAGGTGGCTTGGTCAAAGGAATGTACTAAATGCTATATATTGCAGAAATAAAAATACGTAACACTAAGGATGTCCTCTATCATTTGTGGGTGATGTTGAGAGTGTTTAAAAAAGTATTCTTAATCATTATGTATTGAGGACAAACTGCTGATGGAATAAATGATGAGGGGTGCCATGAAGCATCCTAAATGGTTGGCTCTGAGGGCTTTTGTTCCCCGTGAAAATCAATTTTAAGTTAAAGGATCTTATTATTTCCATGCAAGTGAAAAATATCACTTGGTGTACATGCTGCATACTCTCTTTGGTACTTCAAAAACATCCAAGCACTTTTTAAGCACTTCATGAGACGTTCAGGAACAGATAATCCTGTTTCATATGAAAGCTGTTTTCAAACCTCACTTCAGTGTGTAACTGAGACCCTTCAGATTTTTTTTTTTTAAATTTATTTTCTTGTGTAATGAAATTCCTACCCTGATTCTTATGACAGCCTCATGAACATGGGAGACATTGGTCTGTAGCCTTGCAGTGTTCTGGTTAAATGTCCTCGCGTTGGGCTGTGAGAGTCTGTTTTAATCTTTCCTGCTGGAGCTATTGCGCTTGGTATACATAATTAAACAGTCCTTAAGCAAGAGAAAGGCTTAGGCCCGGGTGCGTGAACAGGTTAACCCTTGGCAAGTTGAGCTGTCCCGATTTTCATAAATCTGTCTGTAGCGGTTATTTGCCTAGTAGCCTCACAAAACTCTCAGATATGAATGAGTGTTTTACTTCATCTTTCAGATAGTCATTTAATTTTATGCCACTGGGTTGATAGAGAAGCCATGTTATACGGTGCTGTAATAGTCTGCTGTTCTTGCTTGCTCTGTTACAATAAAGAGGGAAAATAAACCAACCGCTGTTAAGGTTTGTAAGCTGCTAAATGGGCATTTAATTTTATGCGAGACCGTCTAGAGAGATGTTACACTAAAGTAACAGCACTAATGTGGTTTATAAATTGAGAGGTGGTGCTGTTTAAAGGTGTCTGCAGAAATAAAAGGAAATGAAGATGTTTATAGCAAATGTCTGTCTGACTGACAGCTTGAATGTTGGCAGTAGGAATTTCTATTAACTCTGCCAAAGAGGAGGGCTGTAGTCTTGTAAGTGGAGGCTTCCCTCAGCTGCAAATGAGTTATATCAGAAAAATGAAGCGTATGCAAGAACTTCAGAAACCATTTGAATTCATTGAAAATATCCCATTAAGGCTGCAACTATTCCTTAAAAGAATAATTAAATCACAAAGTGGATAAATGGTGCATTTCAGGTTTTCTCTGTCTTTATTGATAAATTTAGATGCCTGAATCTCACCGTGGTCTCATCTGAGTGATCAGCAGCAGTGATCTTTGAGCATTGCGGGTCAGATTCAGACATGTAAGAGAGATTATGTATTTGTCGTCCTCTGTACGACCTCTTTGCTTACATCAGGAATGAATTTGGCCTTCTGCCTTTCTTCCCATTGCAGCCTGTACTTCTGTCCTGTACTATCAATGAGTAATTACAGCAAGAGCACCGCTCTATTGATTTTAAACCCTTCATGAAAGAAGCTTCTTGAAAGGTTTAGGTGCAGACTAATTTAAGTCTCTCTTTTTTTTTTTTNTTAAAGGTTTGGTGTGGAATTATTTTATGTTTTTTTTTTTTTTTTTTTTTTTTTTTTTTGGTCATCGTTGTTTTTTGTTTGTGTTGAGCCTGCTGTTTCTGGGCTGGTGGGTACGTGCAGGTTCCAGGCAGCCAAATCTCTGCGCTCAGCAGTACCAAAAGCAAGGGCTTCAGAGCTTTCTCTCTCACCTGATGAAGCCACAAAAGTAGGCTGAGAAGACAAACACTGGGCAGGGGGTAAGAAAGATCCTGAAACTTCTTAGTTTTGTATGTGCTGGGCCAGGCTCAGTGTGGCACACGCTTTGCTGCTGGCCAGTTCAAAAGTTTCAGATGCGGTCTTTAGGTGTGTGGCTGCTGCCATGCTGCCACAGGTGTCCTTCTGGACAGGTGTCCTTCTGGATCAGGATTTCTGGTTTCCTCTTCTCCACGATGCTTCATGGGGAAGAACGGATGTTGGCATTTAGCACTTACAGGATGGGGAATAGCTGTGCAACCTTTCCAGATACAGGAGACTGATGTCCGTCGGGACTCCAGGAAGCCAGGGCTAAGCGTGTGTTGCTGGTTCACAGAGTCATTGCACTGTAACCCAATGGAAAGCTCAGCTGGAGCGAGGACATGTTTTCCCCATCTTCATTTGCCCCTCGTTCCTGCACTTGGGATGCAACAGACAGGTTGTTATCGCTGAACCACAACTTTGTGCGTGAGCATCTTCTGTCAACCAGTGCCAACCTAAAAGCTCTCAGTTCTCCCATATGCATCTTCATTATTCATTTCATGAAACAGAGGCACATGTAATGCTATGTAAGCAGTGAAATTGCTAGGAGAAAATCCCTCATCACTTGATTGGGGGCCTTCTGTTCTGCTCATAAACCATTCTTTTACTCTGGAAAGATCACAAATCACCTTGGTGTTCAGCTTGAATCCATTCTTTGGTGGATCCTTTGCTGTCTCTTCATTGGAGATCCCCTTATTTGCAGGAAAGAATGATGAAGAAATCCACATCAACTAATCGCTGTGCTATTTGCATGGGCCTGAACCTCTATGACTACGCTTTAAACTAATTTGAAATGTAGGAGCTAAATAATAGCAACTGCATAATAACAATGTGGTTTCCATTTAGCTATAGAGGAGGAGAGATGTGTGGTTAAGTGTGGGCTAATAAATGGCAACTGTTTATTCTTCTCAGCAATGTCCGCTAAGAGCAGCAGGGGTCAGCTCAGTTTCATTACTTTGGGTTTTCTCACCTTTCAAAAGGTACTTTTTCTGGCTGTCCTGATGTGGATTAAAATAGCCACTTGCAAGAAACTCTCTCATTAACTATATAATTTTACAGCTATTTTTCTGGTTCAAAGTAAGTATTGATTTGTAAGAATATGTATACTAATAATAATTATATATAACTGTTGTTTAATTTTTTATATCCAGAAAGCTATATTTAGAATTTATAATGGCTTTATCTGTTGCTGTCCTGAAGGACGATTTCACAAAGGCTTCGATGTACTGTTGATTGCTGTGCTAAATGCAGCAAGGGTGGGAGGAAACCTAAAGTAGGAGTGAGTTTGTTTTTGTTTTTTTTTAATTTATTTTTTTGGTTTAAAGCAATACTGTGTTGCTTTTTAAAAAAGTGGGGGGAAAAAAATTATGCAGTGACAAGGAGCTGATGTTTTGAATGAAGCTGTTCTGCTGATTATTTAGCCAGTGTTTAGGAACGGTCTCATCTACTGTGTCATCATTAGCAGTAAATCAGGATGCTGAGAACAGGCTGTCAGTAACTCAGATCTGGAGTTAGTGGAAGAAGCAATTCGATTCCCAGCAAAAAAAACCCAAAACAACCAAAAAGCAATTTCAACCTCATACTTAAATGCTCTTTTTGCTGTGGCCCCTCAAACATAGAAATAAAACAGTTAAAAGAAAAAGTAAATGTTGAAGGGAAAAGAGAAAAATATTTAATTTCAGCAGTCTTGTAAGTTTTTTCTGATTTATATTTGCTGATTTATATTTGCTTTTGGGCATGATACAGAGTGGTCTACTTCTGAAAGTACAGTAGTTTAATTTATACTGGAAGATGTTTTGCCAGGATATCCCAGTTCTGTGATAATTTATAGTAAGAAAAACATCATTCTCTCCCTTCCCTTCCTTTTTGGGAGATGGGGGGTTCGGATGACTACATGAACTTTTTTAGGCAGTATAAGCTATTAATTTTTTTAAATTCTGAAGTGAAAAACGTGACTTAAGTATGTTTTCACTCCTTATCATGCAGTGAAGCATGGTGGGGCTTGGACTTGGCAGAGCAGTTCCAGACTTGAATGGGGGTTGCACTGAGGTGATCGTAGCTAATTTGGATTCATTTCCATTTGTTGGTTCATGGTATGGAGAAGAGATGAGTAGGCATTTATCCTAAGAGCAGATGACTGTAAATTGGTTGTATAATTTCTGTGCAACATAAACTGAGTTGAAAACCCCCACCTTTCCTCTGAAGTTAAAAAGTTAGTATTTTACAGAAGACCCATCTAGTAGATTTTCAGAAAATGAGCAATCCTTACCTTAAAGCAATTAAACAATGGAATTAAAGTCGAGTTATAGAAAATCATAACGAACCACAGCAAAATATATCTACAAATCACTTGGGTTTGGATTCTCTTGCTGTTTAAAAACCCACCCTTCCTGTTTTCCAAAATGCTTACAAAATTAGACCATTCTGTACTAGTCAGAGTTTAAGGAATTGAATAACCACATTAAAGGGGACCGTACGACAGGTTTGTCTGATAGTCTGTGAGGCACAAATTCCAAGATCTGTGCTGCTCTGATAATAGTCTCGTGTTTGTTGTACTTGAAACTTTTCCAGTTTATTTCAAATTGCTCTAAGCAACGGGGCTCTGTAATACTCTCCTAATAGACTGCTACACCATCTGAATTATTAGTGTTAGCAAACATTTCAACTTGCTCAGCTGTCTTCTGGCTCATCTCCTTAACCTCAGCAAACAGTTTCTTTCCCTTTAGTGATATGATTCGAACAGGTCTGTAATTTCCATTAGGAAGAAGGATAAATGGATTGCGATTCATGCAGGGCACGGAAGTATGGTGCTGTTACGAGAGGCTCTAGAGCAAGTATGGACAACCTCTGACAGAAACCTGTCTGCCCTTGGCCACCTGAATGCCCTTGCCTCCTTTTCTGTACTCTCTGGTGACTGCATGGCATTCACCATGGATACTGAGCAGGTGGCCACTGGACACATGGGTACACTAATGTTTTTGGCCTGCACCAGACTCGCTGTGGAAGGGGCTCCTGAGGCAGACATGCAGATCTGACTTCTGTATGGTTATCATCCTCTTCTCCCACTCCCCCAGGAGAAGAGAGGACTTTGCAAGCCCAAGCAAAGATGACGGGGAAGGAGGAAGGAAGGTGTAGGTCCCAATTTCACCACCAAACACTTGAGATTGATCCCTCAATTGGAAATGAAAATATGAGGCCCTCTGGCTTATCCCTTGCAACTGTATTACAGCAGGGGAACATGCTGGGAGGAATAAAGTTTTGGAGGGAGCTTTATCTGGAAAGTGAGCTATGTGTTAGTGTGTGCTGACTGCTTGTGAGCTGCCACTGACCCAGCTTGGATCTGGGAGCTGTAGATCACCATCTCTGTAGACACATGCTAATTGTGCACCCACCGGAGTTGTTTGAAAGTCTGGTTTGGGCTTTGGGAAGGCCATGCCTCACCTAGGGATACTGAGGTTCCCCAAGATATCTGAGATTAGGAAGGAGGTTGCAGTGATGAAAGGGCTTCCTCAGGCATGGGTCTTCTAGTTGGAGATAAGGGGGTTTTTTAAATATCACCTGTGCTGTAGATTGCCAGCATTACTGTGTTATTGAACTGTGACAAATGGATTTTGGAATGGAAGCTAGGTGGAAAGAAAAAAACATTACTGATATTATTTATAAAGCCTATTTACAAGGCTTATATTCTCTGCCCTCTTTCTGCCAATGATATTAGTGTTGATGAATTCTTATTTAGAGAAACACAGATCTTATTACATCAAGGGGTAAATATGCGGTGTGATACACAGGGATTAGCTGCGCAAGTCATTATCTTTGACATGCTGTCTTTAGCACTCCTAGTCCATCTTAGCAAAGGATCTTTTCTATATTTAAGTAATTTTAGATGAAGAAAAATGAGATGATTACCATGCCCTCAGATCTCTTCTAATGATTTTTGCCAAAGTCAGAATAGACCTTCATAAAACCATAGAATAGGTCTTAAGAAGGAGGTGTTTGCTAATTTTGAGCATATATTGTACCTTAATAAAATAGCAACGGCGGTGGTCTTAGATCATCTCATTTCTCTGGAGTGGTGACAAAGCTAATAAAAGACTAAATCAGATAATGATTTTTATACAGCAAATGTTTGCTGCTTAAACAGCCCACTGACAAAATGACATGGTCTTTTAAAGCCTTTTAGCACATGTAAAGCCTTCAGCATTTAACTGATTTGTATGAAACTGAATCTTTCCCAGAAGTTTCTCCCATATGACCACACTTCATTTCCAGAAGGTAATTATACCCTTGGAGATGAGCTGAGTAGTAGGAGCTTTGTACCGCAGAAAATCCTGGAGGTGGGATTACCTGTCTAATGATGATAGCTACTCCCCTTAATGAGCTTCTTACTGCCAGCGTTAGTGTGTCCTTGGTAAATTGTGTTTGTAGAGTTCCTTACATCCAACGATGCTCTGGAGGGGACTTGCTAACAAGAAACTATTCAGTTCTGCCATCAAAATGACAGAAAGATGAGGGTGATTTTCCTCCTCTTGCTGGAGTTCAGCTTTGCTGACTGAAGTTAAATCACTCTGCCAAGAATGAATCATTGGTGGCTCATAAAAATAATTTCTCCAGAGAAAAATTTTGGCCTCTGAAACAGGCAAAGCTGTGGCAGAATTTCCTCAAGGGAAGGCACTCCTTCCCAAGCACAGGGCTTCACCCTACTTCCAATTATCCAAGCTCGAATGCTTTTACTTTGCCTGTGTATCTAACAAGTTTCATAGTAAAAGTCTTCCTAGTAAAATGCCAAAAAATTAAAGGTATTCTTCATCACTCTGTCACTGTCTGTTAGGGTCTAGCCTGCTTAAATGGGGAAAAAAAGTAGTGGGTTTCCTGGGCTTTTGTTTTTGCTCTCTGCAAGCGCTGCCGTGTCCTGGTCCGCCGGCAGGAAACTGTACCTGGCTTGGGGTGTAGTGCTCTCGGGTAGCCCTGTTTTGGTGTTTGGGATGCACATTGGTTGGTTTTTTCTTCTGCCCCCAAAAGTGAAGATTTTCTTAAATGTCTAAAAACTTCCACAATATTTGACCCCTGCATTTCGCTTGTTTGTTTTTCCCTTTAAAATAACTTTTGGCAACACTCCATGAAATTCAGCCTTTCTGATTCCTGAGAAACCAGTGCAGTGTCCTACAAAAAGCAGAATGCATGCTTGGTCTAATGTGTGTTTACTCTTTTAAAAAAAGATTTGTGAAGCACAATGCTCGATATTGTTGAGGTGTTTGAATTTGGTTATATGAAATCTTACTTTATGGCTGCCTGTAAAAGGCACCAAGATGAAATTGTGAGGAAAAGTAAGGGAGTGTATGAGACAGACGAAAGACAGTGATGTACCTGCGGATGCTCGGGGAATCATTTTTAGACTGCAGTTAAACTTCAGAAGGCTGTGACTTCCAGTCCTACACTAAAAAATTGTCTTTCCTGAATTAAATTTGCAAAGATGCTACTGTTAGCAGCAGAGGCTCCTGGCTCTGTGCCTAGCCAAGCTTGTGCTCAGGAGGGAGATGTTAGGCTGTTGAGGCAGTGTTTGGGTACCACTTTGAGGTAGATTGTGGTACACAGTGTCACAGTTTAGGAACCTCCGACAGCTATACCACATCTGTCACATCTTTGGCATTTGATCAAAGAGTGAAGGGAAAAATAAAGGTTGTTTTTCTGATGCCCGTTAAGTGTACTAGTCTGGAGAAAAAGTAGGGTTTTTTTCTTTCTTTAATTTTGATGATATTCTACTGCAATGTGAATAAAACAAGTATACTACTGGCACGATGGTAGCACAAATGCACACAACTCTGAAACCTTGCTGCCAATTTCTGTTGAAGCTTTATTTATTCATTAAAGGTGCATACACTTTCTTCTAATAGCATGCTTCTTGAGGAGAAGGTAGACAGTGTACTGATTTGCCAAGATTTGACAGTTAGAGTTAGCCATAAACTGAAATTTGCACTGTGCTAGAAATCACAATATTTCAGGTTTTTCCATTCAGAATTGGAAAGAAAAGCAGCTGTTATCTGCTTTTATCCTAACACACAAATTTATTTTGACTGTCACGACATGAAATGATATAATAATTGCATATGTCACAGGAAGGGTGACATGGTAGCGAAACCAACTGTTTGACTGTCAAAATATTTAGTTTCGTGATACCATTTCATTATTAATTTGGATACCACTTCACTAAATATTTGCTGAAATCCATGTGTATTCATTAGACTTTTACATGGCATCCCATTTTCACTCTCAAAGGGCAGATCAACCATGTGGAGACTTTTAACCCCGTGAACATGTGAGAGTGTCTCTTTGGTCACCGGCCATCTGACACTAATGTCAGCTCAGGCAGCTTTCATTGCAGTGGGGCCTGGTGTGGCACTAGGTCCGCTTGGTAGAAAGATGGCTGAGAGAACTTGTGAGGATGTATTGGTTTTAGCCTGCACAGGAGTGAGTAGAGGAGCATAACGAGGGAGCCATGTTTGGCATTGAAATGCTCTCAGGGTTCATGTATTTCAGCTGCTGTGACAGCAAGATTTACTACAGTCCCTTGGAAAGAAGGGTAGGGTAATTCCAGGCTACTAGGTCTCGCAACCTGGTGCCAGAAAAATGATGCATGTTTTGAATAACTGTTAAAATATTATTTTCTAACCATTGGAAATGTGCATCCCTCTCTGTGTCTTAGTTGGGGATTTGCAATGGGCAGTGAACAAGCCTTCGATGTCAATGCGAATGGGGCATTTTGAAAAACAATGGACCAACAGTTCGCACTCTGTTTTCTCGGGGCTGATCACCATGTCTAAAAGTGAGACCAGTGGCAGCCAAAACTTGTGTCACTGTCTCATGCAGCAGAAACAGGAGAACTTATTGCTGCTTAGTCTTTAATTTTTACTGTGGTATTAGAAGACAGGATAGCAGCAGTGCCTAATATGTATAGCAAGTGGTAGCACAGTTTATCACAGATGGAAACAAACTCATTTCATGTTCAGTAGACTATTAAATGAGTCACAGCTGTTCTCTCCCTGTCTCACAGTGACACACTGCTCTCCTTACAGAGTATCCATGGTACGGCTCTTCAGCCGCTTGCATCCTTTGCTTGACGCATGTTCCTGAATACCTCTTTGGGAGTCAGAGGCACTGAGTCAGCTCCTGCAGAAAGGACTAGTGTGGTTCATTGGTTTGGGGCTTGGGTAAAGGGCTGAGGAAGGTTTTGTTTATAAAATAGTACTTTATATGCTTTTCTGTTCAGAAATTTGAGTGTAATAATACAGCTGTAAGGTGCAAAATCTCTCCAGTGAGCTTTTTTAGTGATAACATTTGCTTCTGTAGCATCTCAACCAAGTGTTGTTCCAGTGCGCTTGATGGGGAAGCTCTATCCCAGGACTTTTGTGGCCACATGATGTTTGAAGGCCCTGGGCAAGGCTCTTACTGCTCTCCACCTTTCTTGTGCTGCTGTCCCTGCCTTTACTACATGTGATATACTGCAGTTTTATATTTTACCTATGGTGGTTTTAAATGTAAACAGAGACTCTTACCCTAGTTTTCCCTGCGTGGCTGCTGGTATGGCTAACTCTTGCACACCCCCTGTGAAGATCATTCTCATGACTGGAAACTGTTTCTCCTTTTGGGGTTTATTAGGCTGCTTACTACTAAGCAGCAGGAATAATTTAGCTCTGTTACTCAGCAATCCCAGCTCCCCTGGGTCTGAACAAACCACTGAAGACATTAGGGTGGTATACATTAACTCTGGCTTGTTGAAGCAGTGTTCAGTACACACATGCTGGCTGTGAAGAGCAGTGGTACTTTGACAGAAACTCTCATGGTCACTATTTTCTTTAATTTTGTTTCTTCCTTTAACTCAATTACTCATCTAGCCCTGTTTGTCTTTTAACGAGATCAGCTTTTGTTCACTATTGGAAGATTAAAAATAATCACAGTGAAATAACATTCTGATTTCAGCACCTGGTCCTATGTGCTTGGTCTTGGATACAGGAGGATAAGTATTGCCTGATTTCATACAGCTACCCAGTTAATTAGGTTATATTATCCAAGCTGTGTCATCTTACATGAAAAAGAAAGCAGGATCCAAAAATACCCTGTGTTTTTGGACTGACCTCGTGATACAGAGTTCATCCTGTATCGCAGAAGTGTGCTCTGAATTTTCAGACCTTTTTTTTGCCTAATTGTTCCTTATGCTCCTGGAAAAAAACTTGAAAATGTGTGCAATCTGGAAAGTGCCTTGGAGTATTCAGTCTGCAAGAAGGCTGAAGCGAAGTGTGAAGGTGTAAGTTTTCCTGGTGGTGTTACAGTCTTTGTAGTGTGCTGCGCTGCTGTTGAACGTTTTTTCCAGACTATTGAGGAACTCAGGAATTTTTGCCCAAGACCTGCACAGACCTTGCGTGGTTCAGATGGCAGTGCAGGCTGCCTTTCTCGTTCCTCAGGAGCTGGGCAGAAGGCACAAGTTAGGAACTGGGGTTCAGGTGGTGGCTGGGGTCCTTGAGCAGCCTGGACTGTGGGGTGAGCTGAGCGTGCCTAGAGGAGGCAGGAGCCCTGAGGATTCCCATCTGCCCTTTTCTTGCCCCAGTGGGGAGGGAGAAGGAATCCCTAATCTGAGCTGTGTAAAATCAGCAAAGTATGAGAATATAAGGGCTTCTGACTCCAGTCCCTGCTTTTGCATCTCATACAATGCCTTTCATAAAGTAATCAGTCTCAAGTTTAAGCCTGTTTAGAAATCCTTTTCACGTTTCCAGGCTAAGCTTCTTAATGGGCAAGTTTACATCCATTTACTCCACTACTGTCATTGTCCTTTGACTTAATCATCCTTCCTCCCTCCCCAGTGGCTCTGCTGGAAGAGCAATCCTGGCTTTTCTTGGCTTTCAGTCCGGAGGACTGAATAAGTCAAGCTTGTAATCTCTAGGAAAAATGTGCTCTTCACTCTCCTGATTATCCTGAGATCCTTTCTTTGCACCGTTTCTAGTTCAGATACTTCTTTTTTGAACAGGAATGACTTGATTAAAAAGTATTTCAGATGGGGCCTCACCAAAGTCTTGTGTGGTAGCATATCTTTGGTGTACCACAAGATCATATGTAAGGTCTTGCACCTGGGAAAACATAATCCAGGAGCGTAGCACAGGCTGGGATCCACCCGCCTGGGGTGCAGCTCTGTGGAAAGGGATGTGGGGGTCCTGGTGGACAGCAAGCTCAATAGGAGTGAACAGTGTGCTGCTGCAGCAAAGAAAGCCGACAAGATGCTGGGTTGTATCACCAAGGGCATCACCATCAGAAATAAAGAATTCATTATCCCACTCTACTCAGTGCTTGTTAGGCCACACCTGGAATGCTGTGTTCCGTTTTGGTCCCCGCTATGCAAAAAAGATGTGGACAGGCTGGAGAGGGTCCAGAGAAGGGCCACAAAAATGATCAAAGGACTGGGAAGTCTGCCATATGAGGAAAGGCTGAGAGAACTGGGTTTGTTCAGTCTTGAGAAAAGAAGGCTTAGGGAAGACCTTATCACCATGTTCCAGTATTTAAAGGGTGCCTACAGAAAAGATGGAGACTCCCTTTTTACAAGTGACGTGGAAAAGACGAGGGGTAGTGGGTACAAGTTACTCTAGGGGAGATTCCAACTGGACACAAGAGGAAAATTTTTCACAATGAGAACAATCAGCCACTGAAATAATCTCCCCAGGGAAGCGGTGGATTCCCCAACCTTGGACACTTTTAAGATTAAGCTGGACAGAGTGATGGGCCATCTTGTCTAGGTTGTGCTTTTGCCAAGAGAGGTTGAACGAGATGATCCTTGAGGTCCCTTCCAACTTGGTATTCTATGATTCATGATCATGCAGACAACATGGGTTTTCTTTTCATATTGAGCAGGTGCATTATCCTCTCTGTGTGGTGGCTTGGGTGAAAGATGCAGGAACGACTGCTCAGTCTTCGGAACCAGAGTTGTGTCATTGGCTGCTAACCTCTGTGCCAAAAACATGGGGGGGGATCAATGTGGCTGGCTATGGTAAGGTTAACTAGAGGTCATCTTTATGACCAATTAGTCGCCTAGTGGTTTCTTGTGTAATTTTGGCATGTTGTTCTTAATAGATAAATCAACAACTGCCAGCCAAATATTGGAATTATTAAATGTACAGAGCTCTAGAGTAATGCAGTCCAAGTCAGTCTACTGTTTCGGGTAATGAAACCTCAGATCAAAAATGTACATTCATATTATATGCTGAGAGCTGCTGGGTAACTTTATAGCTTTATACAATTGCCTTCCTTTTATGAAGGTCGTTCATATCAGTAAATATGTGGATATATAATTCTGTAAAGTTTCGAGCTATTTTCGTGAGTGTGCTTTTATGTCTTCATTTTCCTTATGTCCTATCATTCCCAATATAGCATAGGATCATGAACAAAAGCACTTCATAAGAGAAATATAGAGGGATTAATAAGTAATGGTATGCTCAGAATTCAAAATGAACAAAGATTGAGCACTTGCATTTCTGTATCATTAACCCAAGCAATTACAGGGAGAAGATACTGCATTGGTTAAGCCTGGGGAGACCCAAAGCTGTGCCTAGAGCAGACATATATTATAGATTATTTATTTATTTTTAAAGAAGTCTATAATCCGACTGGCAGTATGAATACTGTAAGTTTACCAGGTGTTGGCATTTTACACTTCAAATACTTTACAATCTCTAGGTACCTCACTTGGTCATATTGCCATCTTTGAATGTGAGGGATGACAGGTTTGGATTTTCTTTCAGTCATTTTTCTTTTTTTAAGACTGCACTGCATAAAATAAGATTCATGTTCTTACGACATTGTTTACTTTCATCTTGCTTAATTATAGGATAGTATTCACAGTGGAGGAGTATGTGAGACAGTGAATGGTATTTGCAGGTGATTAAATGTACATTGAAACTGTGACACTCAATAATTACAAAACCTGTTGGTTGTGATGGTATTCCAGCTCTACACACATTATTCATGTTATGTGGAGATGGGCAAGAAAAAGGTAAACTGCAACAATTTTTATGCCTTTTTCGAGTGCTCGTATTGCTTTTTCTCTGCTTTTGTCTTGGGTGCCACTGTAAGGGCAGGCAGGTTTATTAACAAAATATACACTTAAAAGTTCAAAAACTTCCCTTACAGGTTGAATTTTTTAAAGTTTGGGCCTTGACTGAATATGGAACTGATTCTTCTTAAGCTGGGGAAAAATGTCTAGTATTAATTCTTAATAAGTTATGGTACATAAAATTAAATTTGCACTTTTACTAGGAAAATGCTTGATTTCTCGGTTTTAAAAATCCTGCGATACTTTTCACACAGTTCCATATTAACCATACTAAAATCTGCAATACTTATCAAGGTTAGCCGGCAAAATGGAGCAGATGTATGGTGGTATTTCAGATACAACATATGACCACGTGGTTAGGCAGAGTATGACCCTCAAAGGGGGAACATTACGAGTGGCACACATCTTCAGTTTAAGACATTAGGTAATGGGATTGCTGCAGTAGCCTTAATACTCTCACAACAGTTGATTTTTTTTTTTAAAGCTTTTTCACTTGTAGAAACAGCAGTATGTTATGCTGAAAGAAATGATACCTTCTATTTTTATAGTTAAAGCTGTATTTCAACTGACTTGGGGAAAGGTGATCTTTTTTGGCGATGCCCATCCCTTTCAGCCATTGAGTTATGTACATCCCCATTTATCATCCCCCTGGTCTGATAAACAATCCAGTGGCTGCTCTGAATACTGGAGAGTCATTCAAGGAGGGCTGGTGCAGGGGGTGGGATGAGAAGCTCCCACTCTCCAGAGGCACATCACTTTAAGAATTCAGTCCTGCAACTTCCGCTTTCTGTGGGGAGCAATAAGATATGTGTAACTTTCTGTTTAGGTGGTACCATAGTTCATAGCAACCTAACTAGTGTTTTGCTAAATTTGAGCTGCCTCTGGCTGCTGCGGCGGGGGTCAGGGGAGAAATACTGTTACTTCTCACCGCCGTTTCTAACTTCAAACCCTTTGATGCTTTGATTTGGGGAACTGGGGAAGGTTTCTGTCAGTGAGTAAGCACTGGCTTTCAGTGTCCCAGGTGGAACTTGTCTTGTGACTGTGCAATGGTCTGGTGCAAATTGACAGGAGGAGGAGGGCTACCCATTCTTAAGGATAATCTGCAATCATTTTGCATCTGCTGCAAATTATTTTTCATTTTGAACGTCCTTGGAATACTTTTATCCTGCATCAGCCAGGTATGAACAGCTCATCATGGCTGGATCCAGTTACAGGTGTGATTCATTAACACTGGTGGAGAGTGTCCTTAGTACTTTGTTTGCTGAAGTGAAACAGAAAAAGTGGGAATTGCACAGTGACACTCACTGTCTGGCTAACCCAATTTTTTTTGTCATAGCAACAGTGATGACACAGAACATTAAAGTAATCCTCATTTTAGAGATTATTTTTAACAGAGGGAGTGGTGCCAATAGTGCAATGGGCTTTTGATCTTCAGGAATAGCTATTTTTTGACCTCCTCAAGTACTGTCCAAAGCTCTGCTGTAGGAATATATTCTCTGAACTGCAGAAATCTGTCATGGAGTAGGGAGCATTAAGGGTTAGAAATGATCACTAATCGAATCTAATTTACCTTAGGTATATGGAAGCAAATTATTCTCATTGTTAAAGTACGCAGACAATACTTATAAAATGGATTAGTGATCAAAACTTTTATTGTTTAGGTTCTCTTCCCATCCCAAAAGGGGAAAAGATGTAGGAAAAAAAATGGTTCAGGGTGGTGGTGTTTGTTTTGTTTTGATCAGATTCCTAAATTTCAAATTTTTAATTTCTTCTATTGGGAACTTTTGCATATTGCTTTCAGTCATTCCCCTCCCTCTGTGTTTCATTCTCCTTCCTAGATCTTTTACCAGATTATCAGCAGTTTCACGCAATGGTGCCCAATTTGAGGCCCCAATGAGCTTTTAGTTGAGCATGCTTACAGCTCCTTCTTGAGCATCGCACGACAATTCTGAAGCTTGTAGTTCTTGCTGTTAAATAATGTTGGGTACTACTTCTTTGCACCGAGTCATAGCACCAGATAGGCAACATTTGATCAGTTGCAGGGGGTTTTCTTCCCCTTCTGGCATTTTATCCCTCTCACGATCCCATACAGTCCATAGAGTTTCTTTGCTGCTTTTTTGTCGGTGTGTGGGTTTTTTTTTTTTCCCATATGACTTACTGGAATGAGACTCTGCTAGACCCTGTAGAAGGCTTTTGCCCAAGTTTGTCTCCTTAAAGTAAGAATTTATCATCCATTTCTACACCACCAGCCCAATTAGAATAATAATGTATCAAGACATAAGCAAATAATTAGTTGCATAGAGCTGCCTGGAAAGTGAAATCTTTTCCTGTGCAGGAAAAAAGTATACCCCTACTTTCTGCCCTAACCCAGGTTGAGACTGACTGCCCTTTTTAAATTAAGATTATTCCTAAAATACAGCAATGTTATATGAACTGGTGAAAATGACATACTGAAATTATACCTCCTACAATGGATTACACATTTTATTTCTGATGCTGCAAAGCCAAGCAAAGAAGTCCTCGAAAGAGTGAATTGTATTGAGCAGAGGATAACTTTGCCTTGAGACTTTCTCTATTTTTACCACCTACTATCATTTTAAATACAGTGACAATCACTATTTACTGACTTGTTCCAAAATTTGTTATATTTTTGTGGTAATTTCAGTAAATAGATACACTTTAAGACTAGAAGGGACAGTGAGGTGAGCTGGTTTGACCACCTGTGTATGACAGGCAAATGTGTTTTACAAAATTACTTTCTTATATTAATCCTTAAATTAGACTAAATCATTCCATCCTTGGGAGATTAAACACAGTAAGAGGACAGGAGAAGTGATGCTGTGTAAAGCTTGTTAATAAATGAGCCTTTTCAAATACTGTTTTGGAGGATAGCATTTCTCAGGTAATCATTTCTTCCCACCTGTTAATTAGGCTATTTATGAAATCTTGAAAGGGTTTTTATCAAAGTTAAAACTGTCACTGTGAATTTATTATCTCAGAGTTGCTCATATAATCCTTTCATGGAACAGCAGCAAAGCCACCCTGAAAGGAGGTATTTTGGAGGAGCTCTGGCATGCGAATGCTGTGGTGGATGGGTACAATCAAAGCGGTCTCAGCAGCACCTTCTGAGTGCTCCAAAAATGTCTAGTGATGTAGCTTAACAGCCAGATCTGCCGCACTTCCCGTCTTTGCCATTTGGCTGAATCAGTGACAGCTCATTGACTGACAGTGCTCAAAGAGAAGTCCCCACAAAAGTTCTCGCAGGTGAGTTCTTCTGCCTCACCCTGGCCATTGTTGAGCCGCCTCCAGCACAGGAGCGTGTTTGCGTTAGTGACTATTGATGTTGCAGCAATTGGCAGCATCACCTTCATCTTCCGTGGGTTTACTTTGAAATGGCAGTATTTTGCGATACCTGCATGACTCACTAGATTGACAGGGAAGAATCATGCTCAATTTATGTTTTGTGGAGGAATTCCAGTGCCTTCTGTCCAGGACCTCCAATGCTCAGCAAAACAAAGTCCTCGGACGTGGAAGTGGTAAGGTCAGACACATCAGTACAAGTTTTGAGTCTGGAAGGGTGCAGACTTACTTGAGATGCTGTGTGGATGCTTCATAAGGCAGTGTGAGCATAGATAAAGTTTGAATAGTTCTGGCCCTGCAAAATTAAGCATATGAGTGCCTGAAATACATCAAAGATTGCATATTTGGTTTAGGTTTTAGGATTATTTAGAAATCTGGAGGATACCTATGTGGACATACTTCTAAAACACATATGACAGTTGAGCATATCTTTCTTTAGGGGGTTTAGTGTTTGTCCTCTCTAGCGCTTTTGAAAACTCCATGAGGGATGTCTGCCTATGTTTTTTTGGTGCTTAAAACCTTAAAGATATGGCTATTCAAGTTTAAGAAGGTTGTTATGACAGAAGTAAGGGTAGATAGAAATGTCTAGTGTTCATTATGCCACAGTGATGAAGACCATGGGTTCTGTACTGTGGATTCCTGAAGGGCTCTGACCTCGTGCCTGCCTGGCACCTGTGGTCAGCCCCAGCACCTTTTCCGAGCTGCGCCATGAAATTAGTGTGGGCTTGTGCCTTTGGGCAGGAAATTGTCTACTGTGGAACGACACATCTGCTCGGGAACACTTAATTTTTCAGTTCAAAATTCATTTCCTTCCACTGTGTGCATGAGCTAACTCTTATGGGAAGGTAATGAGCTCCCGGCAACTCCCGCAGTTGTCGTGCGGTGGAGGATGTCAGGCGTGGGTTAGCAGCTTGTGTACGGCTATTCATCACCATCACATCCATCTGTGAGCTCTGGTACCTGCGGGTCCATTAGTTCCTAACTTCTCCTTTCTGCTTTGACGGAGACCTTCTGCAGAGGTGCATTGCTTTTGGGGGGAGGCCTTTTCATCTAATCTCTTTTAGGGCTTTCTATTTCTGAAGTGTTTTCTTATTTTTAGGCTGATTTGATGTCAGATCGAGCTCTACTGTGTGGTTCATAGATTTTGTTGTGACTTTTAGCCTAGCCTTTTTGTTTGTTTCTGGTATTGTTTAGTAACAGTTGTTTTTTATTCTGCTGTTATAATAAATGCTTGTTTTTTGAAGCTGTGGAACAGTTTGTAGGGATATACGAACACTGCAGTCACAGGCTATGCTTCCCTGAGTTGACAGAGCCCAGAGCAGTGCATGTGTTTATGCAAAGGCCACAAGGTAGAGGTGTAGGGAAAGCATTACTTTCTGTGGTGAGTTGCAGTAAGAAACTAGACTGGGAAAGAAAGAAGCCCTCCATCTGCCCTTTCTTAGTCCAGCGTATATTCAAATCACATCCTGGCTGTGCTGTCTGAAGGATGTGTAAGAACAGGATGTATTGCTAAGAATAAGTAAGAGTGAATAAAGAAAAAGGCAATTTTTCTGTTTGTTTTTGGAAAGACAAACGGTTTGACTACACAGAATTTGTCAACTGCCACTGAGTTAATTGCAGCTGAGCACAGAAGTAAGGAATTGTCTTTGAGGGCTGCAAGGTTTGGGGAAACATTTTGCACAAACTTTTTCAATTCTTTTTCCATCTTCCCTAGTTGTCCTGAGTTGATTTAAAAATTACAATTTGAGTTTCCAATCCTATAGACCCAAGATTTTCTGATTTTAAGCTCTGAATTCTGTCCTACTGTGGGAAGTTCATGTTAAAGAAGTCTTAAGCATTTCCGCCTCAAAGCTCTGGCCAAGTCGGGGTTCAGCCGTGGGAGGCAATAAGTTCATGTGGCCACAAGGGTATGAAACTGAGCTTCCAAGGAAGCTTTCATCTACAGACCTTGCAGGCTGAATCCTTGGGGTGCAAGTGCGTCTCATGACTTGAATACTGCAGGATTCATTTAGCTCTATTTGTGATTCCTCTGTAGAAACGAGGTACTTAAGAAAAGAGGAGCAATGCATTTTTTTTGGCAGTTTTTCTGTTTCTGACTTTTAAATCAGTGAAACAACTGCTTGTCCTGTCTAATTCTTTAGTGCTGCTTTGGCCTCTGAAAAGGTTTTTTTTTTGCCTCTCTATTAGTTAATATTCATATGGTGCTGTTTGTATGCAGCACTAGACTTGGTGAGATGGAACATGCCTCCGTCAAACACTATGTCTGCAGTTATTTAAAATAGTATTAGTTACCTAAAATAGTATTATTTATTTAAAATAAAATTTTAGGCATGAGATATTGTCTATAGCATGGCTATGTCTGTAGTGTAGGTAATAAGAAAGCTGTGCCGTGGATCCACAGCTCATTGATTAGACCCCAGTTCCTACCTCTCTCTAGGTGTACTCTTATCACATGCTAAGTAGGAGGTAGCTTACTCTGCTTTGAGTAATGCATTTATAGTAGGGTAAGAGTAGACTAAATGTTACCAGTTCCCCAGCACCCCAGCAGCATACCAAGGGCATCCCTTAAAAGCTGTAAACTTTTTCCCCTTCTCCCAGACTGTATCTCTGCTCAGCTGCCAGCAGAAACCTTAAAAAAAGAAAAAAAAAAAAGGGGGGGCAAAAACCCCCAACAACGACAACAAAAAAACAAACCCAAAAACCCCCTATGCCTTGTAACGTCTTTATGAAAGTAAATAACCTAGTCTGGACTGGGAAAGGATGTTTTCAGCAGTGACAAATACGCATGGATAGTGCTGCACAACCAATCTCTGTCTTGAAAATTCTGTTGTAGACAGGTATGTTCTAGGTCTGACAGATCAGTAAGAAATTTGTTTTGCCGAAACTGCACTGTCTGTAGCAGAAGCTCACTTGATGGCTGCAACATGTTAGCTGTTGTTATCACACGCTCACAATTCCTCATTTCCATTCCTGGCTCCAGTGATTTCCTGTTGCCTGATCAAATAAGACCTTAAATTATTTTTTTTAAAACTTAGTAATAATTAATAATAAATTTAATAAAAATTAAATAAGATTAAATAATAATTGTCTTGGTCTGTTTTGTTACCTCAGTTTGCACTTGGCTGTCATGTCAGTTTGGATTTGTATGAAGTAAAAGTTGAAGAGATAAATTTTGAACATAAATTGCACACATTTTAGGTTTCATTGCAAGACTTCTCAGAGCAGACCAAATTCTCCTACACGCTGAAGAGGGAGATAAAGATGTTGAGATTACAATAGGAAGTTTCAAAATAGTATTCCCAGGAGACCTTAGCAAGTTTGCTTCTAGAAATTGCAGTGAAACCAGATGACCTGACTAGATATTTATCTAAATCATTGCAGTTCCTGTTTGAAGGCAGATACAATAATAAGTATTGACTGGTGAAAATTAATCTACACTCTCAGATTTACTTTTTTTTTTACTTCAAGATTAAATCTGTGTGTTCTAGCAAGCCTTTCTACACTTCTTATCCAGTGTTTTGCTTTTCTGCATGTCTGCACTGGGAAAGAATTCCCCAGACATTACAGTTCCAGTGTTCCTACTCTGCTATGGCTGCACTCTTTTTCCTTTGGGCATACTGCTACCCAGATACAGCTGTATTTGCAAGCAGATAAACATGAAAGAAGAAAAAAGTTTCTAAACAAAAAGTCTATAGATAGTTTCTAAATAACAAATTTGTTCAGTGTTTTTCCAGACGATCCAAGTACAAAATGCTCAGGTGGTGCAATGTTACCAGCTATAGTCAGTATGGGAAAGGACTGAAGGACGCTTTGGAAAGAGCTGGGTGAGCCTGAGGATTAGAGCAGTAAAAAAAAAACAAAAAAAAAAAAAAAAAAAAAAAAAAAAAAAAAAAAACAAAACTATGGAACTGACTGACTGGTCCAAGGTGCAAGCCAGTGCATGTTGAATCAAAACCATGTATTTCTTCCTTCATGTGTAGTAAGTGCATTCTTGGAAGAGGATCAGAGTGTAGTAATTATGAAAGGAGCTGTGAAGGACCAATGTGACATAACAAACCAGATTAAAGTAAGATCATACAATGTTCTAGTTAAGGAATGAAAATGCTCTACATAAGCATAGTTCCCCATCAAGGCCTCATCTTTAATACCTCATATTTTCAAGAAAAGTATACTAAAGCTGGAAGTGATGCAGAAGAGGGCTTGCAGGAAAGGCAAGGATCAGAGAACTGGAAAGTCCGTATGCTGAGACCTGGTAACCACACAAGAGAGAACCTTTCAGTTGAGTAGAAAGTGTGGCTATCTAGAAGTCATAGAATGGTTTGGGGTGGAAGGTATCTTAAAGATCATCTAGTTCCAACCCCCCTGCCATGGGCAGGGACACCTTCCACTAGACCAGGTTGTTCAAAGCCTCGTCCAGCCTGGCCTTGAACACTTCCAGGGATGGGGCATCCACAACCTCCCTGGGCAACCTGTTCCAGTGCCTCACCACCCTCACAGTAATGGATAGCTGTAAGAAAATTTCAGCTAGGCTTTTGAGGACACTTCTAAGGAGTGAGCTTCTCAAGAGCTTTCCAGTAGGAGGAACATGGAATTTGTAACTTTCCTTACAAAAGATCATCTGCAAAGGAAAAGACTGAATGAATAGACTTGCGAGGTTTCTTCTGGTTTTCTGTCCCTAAAAATACGTAGCAGCTGTTGAGCAATCTGTGAATTTGGTTGACAACCTGTGTTTAGTTAGAGGATTAGTTATTGTAAAAATGCGTGCAACTCATTTTATATTCAGTTAATCGCGTCCTCTCTGTTTTCTACTTTTCCCACAGCAATTTGTGTTTTTCCAGATTGACATCTTTCAATGAAAAAACTGAAGTAATGTAATTCCTGCCCTGCTGTTGGGAGAAACTCAGAAAAAAACAGGTGAAGGGGTCCGGGGCTATAAAGCTTCAACTTCTGACCTGAGTATTTATAATTTTAGAATTTTCGCACCAGAAATCAGCTATATACACTTGGACAAGATGAGAGAAATTGGCCATGAAGGCGTTTGTCAGACATACTCTGTTATCAGGGGAACAGAAAATCTTGACTTCAGCACTCCTATGTAACTTGCAATCAGTAGGTAAAATAAGAATGCATTTAGCAGTAGACAAGAGAAACCTTGTTTTCCTGGCAAGCTTATACCTAATTGTTAATAGTGATCATTTAACTGCTTGTGTGTGCCCACATTTTCCTACCATGTATAAAATATGTAGAAGTGGAGCAGCCCTGCGGCATATCATTGAGATGAAAATATTGAACTTCTGAATGCTTATTTCCAAGGGCAATCTGTGTTTCATTTTATAATTTGAGGTTGACTAGGAAGACAAATATAATAAATTGCTGGTTCTCCCTCTCTATTAGTGACTTTCATTGTTTGCAAAGATCCTATTCCAGTGGAGACAGGCAATGTTTGACCAGGCTAAGCAGATGATTTAGTCACAAATTTTGAATTTGGCTTATACAGTAAAGGGTCTGAGATCTGCAGGAAAACATGGATGTTCGTACAAAGGTTTAGCGTAGAGGTGGGGGAAAGAGTTTTGTTCAAAATGCTGATTCATTGAAAATGAGACTTTTTATGAGGATGTATTGGTTTTGACTGTTTTCATAAGATTTTGAGGTCTGGAATGAAATATCTTCCTGGGCACTTAACTGAGACAAAGCTGTAACCTCCTGTAAAAATACTTTAATTGCAGAATAACCTGCTAATTAGGAGTCTGCTAAGATGTAGCAGATTCCTGTCCAAATGCATGTTCTGTCCCATGCAGTCCACAGCCTTTGACCTCGCTCTTCTGTGCACCAAGTTCTCCACAGGTTTGTCCTAAACCAGATTTGCAGCTCTATTTCCTACTATTACGAGAGGGGTGAGGAGAAAAGTAGTGGACTTTTGGATTAGCCTAGATGGTTATGTGAGGCTCTTTCTTCTGAAAGTCCTTGTAACCCTGTAGTTTAGGGTACCTCCAAGTTTGCATGAGATGTGTATACTCCTTCATTCTGGAAGGACTGCAGAGCATCCTAGATGTTCGACCCCAGTTGTCTAACCATTCCTCTTGACATTTGGGAACCTTTCAGATATTGCACACTAAAAGGTATTGTTTGGAGATGGCTCACAGCTGTATGGAAGGTGGCAGGACATATTTTTGTCTCCTGGAAAATGTCTGTAGTTAGTCCTGCGTTGGCTGCTGCTCTTGTACCACCTGTGAGAGTCATTACCTAGGCTTAACGAAAAGAACAGTGTGGTAGTACGGTGGCAGTGTGGTAGAAGTGGTTGTAAGTCAACCCTTTCTTCCAGGCTCTACGGCTTTTGTGGCTCAGAAACTGAAAACCAGGCTTACCTCTCCCTTCAGAACCAGTGGTTCTCACAGTCCCCTCTGCGGGATGCAGCAGCAGCAGTTCCTTGGGTGTGTGTGGACAACGAGGCACTGAAGCCTGGGTCTGCCTTAGAGGCACTGCAGAAATCAGTTCTATGCCAGGGGCAATTTGATTTTCAGATCTGCCAAGAATATAGTGTTTACTGAAAATGGTCCTTTGGCGAAGATAGTAATTTTTCATCTTTAGGGGTGAAAGCAAAATTCTTTTGTGGTTTAAATATCACCATTCTGCACAGGAGGGATGCTGCTTCCAGTGTTCTTTCTCTGTGTGCGTTATTTTTAGGCGTTGTGGAGAAGTCTGCCCAATATAGTTTATTTCTCATGTTTTTATTCTGTGGAGCTTGCTTGGCAACTTTTTGCATTCATTTTAGATGTAAATGTTGTAGAGATCTGCTTATACTTTTGTGTATTATCTGAAGCTGTGTTTCTTGTTTGAGTGACATCTCTAATTAGAGACATCCTCAGGTTTTATTAAAAACCATGAATAAGCTAGACTCAGAATGTTGGTCCTGTTTTTTGCCAACTTGTTTCAGAATCTGCAGATATATTTGTGATGATGTTTCTTTCTTTTAAATTAATTCCAAAGTTGTTTTATTTTTTCATGTTGGTTTGCCTCCTGCTTCTCTGACAGTTTGGCAATAGTATTGATTTATTACAATCAGTTGTTTTCTCGTATAACTCTTGGTTAGCCAAATGCCCTAACTTTTCTGTTCTCACCCTGTATTAGATTTCAGTCTTGGCTTTGATAGCCTTCCTACTATCGTAATCAGTTTTCTCTGTATAGATCTACTGTGAATATGTGCTTAATTTATGCTGTTGTCACAACGCACGTGGTTTTAGTATCCAATGTGTTGCCATTTGTCAGTTTGAACTGTAAAGTTTTCATTCATATTGTCATGTTGTTATAACTCATATACTTTTCCCAGATGATTCATGGCGTTAAACTTAACTTTCTGAATAATTTTAATTTGTATTTCATCTTTTCCTGTGGACTTTTAACAAAATAGCCGAAGTTTTTGGAATCTCTGAAAAGTCTTCCACTGTCTCTGTAATCAAATGGTAGATAGGGCGAAGAGGAGTGCTCCTGCAGGTTATAAATCAGCATCTATCTTGGCTCTCAATTTTAAGATGGTGATCAGGTGGACTGTCTGCCTGCAGTAGCAGCTGCCCATCTCTTTATTGGTGGGGTACCAAAGTAGATGCTGATCTGAAAATTATAGCCATCTTCATTGTGATATTTTCTGCCCAAATTGTTCTGATGCAGCACAACTTTGCTTACTATCGGTTATTTTGTGAACTTGGTCAGTGAGAAACACTTAAAAGTTTCTAAGTGTGTGTTTTGTTGTGTTGCTTTTTAAAGTAATTTTCAGTTTTAAAGTCTGTTTTAAAAACACTTCAGTGGTTAGGCTATCCCGCCTGAGATGCCCAAAACCTTTCAGTGGGATTCCTGAAGCCGAGTCTTAAATTAATTTTACTCCTGAACCATTCTCTGCGTGCTGAAAAGCAACTGTGGTAAATGTACAAAAGATAAAGGAAGTTACGACATGTGAATAGTAAAGGTCAGAGCTTCAAACGTTTGCTCTGATTACACAGTAAATGTGGTGAAGATCAGGACCAACTACTTGATGGCACTTACCAGCATCGCACAACATTATTATACAGCCTGGGACCCCTCTGACATCAGCTGAGCATATGAGATTGTAAGTCAGGGTAGGAACTGACCTGACAAAAAAAGTTGAATTAGTGACAGTAACACCTGCCAGGTAGGACAGGCTCAGGAATGCAAGCTGCAAAACCTGTGTGTTCATGGAGTAGTATGGTGAAAGTTTTGTTCTTGCTTAATGCCAATAAGACGTATCACTGGATCTTTCTTTTCAAGTAAAAAACCAAACAAAATGTGTACTAACACTCCTGCCTCCTCCCCCAAACAAACCGAAATATTAGAAGTCAAAAAATCAAGTGGTTGGGGACATTTTCTTTTTTTTAATTAGGAAAATCCATAGATTTTTTCCACCATGTTTCATTTTCTCTAGGTGCCAGCTATGTTTAAAGCCAGCAGTTTTAATTTGAAATACACAGAAATTAATCCCATGGAGCAGGAAGAATATCTCAGGCGTGAAGGGTAATAGTATTTCTTCACTGTAGAGAGAAAATTATTTTTTTCACTTTCTAAGGAGACTTTACTACAGTGGCTCATAAGTACTTTATGAAAGAAGCCACAATACTTGTCCTTCATGGGTGACGAATCCTATGTTTCCTGGGATTACTGCCTTTCTCTAATTCGGTTCGTTATCAGCTATCGTGGGAGGAAAGGAGCAGCAGGGCTTTTCTGTCTTTCTGCAGCTGAAGAAATGCCAGTCTTTACTTTGCCTGAAAGATTCCTTTAGAACACAACAGTTATGGTAACAATCTGGTCCTAGTTTGACGATGGATGGGAGTCCTTGCCATCTGCTGCAAAGAACAGCCGTTTCCCATGACCCACTAATTAAGCCTGCACCAAGATTATTAATGGTCCTATTTGTACAGGACAGTGTATCTGTGTGTGTGGGGGAGCATGCGTCTGGATCAGAAGTTGTTCCTTTATCTCTGCAGTGACCAGTTTTCTTGTAGAAATACTGGTCTTGATGACTGGTGGTGTTTTAACTGGAGATGTGCAAATGTTGACTGGACAACTGCATGTCACATGGATGGTTGTCCCTGAAGAAATGTCAGCCGATCTTTGAACTCGCACACCAGTGATTCATGTTTCTTCACACAGGGAGAACAGAAGGGGCCACAGATGTAAATGCAATTTGTAGGGTCCTAAATCCATCCTTACCACTATCAGAATAGCAAGTGTAGATCAATAGGCGTCTGAAATATAGGGCTTTTGCTGGTGATAATTTCTTTGCACGTGCCTTCTTTCACTGTTCGGATTTGAGGTTTGCGTTACCAGAGCATGGAGTTTTTGTAGGTGCTGCCAGCCCTGCACGCTCTTGGGGTCTGACTGTTGGGAATAGCCTGATAAATCTGTGTTTGGACTTAGCTTAGAGTGAATTCTAATGCACGGGTGTGGGGGGATTCTTTTAACCCTTTTAAGGGAGGATCAGAAAGTTTGAGGTGGATGCAGAGTCCTTAAGATAATAATCATTACTCCTGGAGGAGTTAGCAGGAGAGCTGTTTCTTCACTGACAGCACAAAGATTAAAAAAATAAAAATGTCAGAGTATCCTTGTTGGCATCCAGAGTGAATGAGTCACTCCTAATGCTACTAAAAAGCTAATTCTGCCTTGACTTCAAAGAAAAACATCAAAGGCGGTTTTGCTGTTTATCCAGGTGCTAAAGAAAGAGCTTTTTCCATGCCACTGCTGCTCTGGCTGAGAGTATGGAGGAGTGTCATGCTTGCTCGCTATTGATATTGAAATCGTTACATTCAAATGAAGCTTATTGAATGTGTTGCTGACACAAGCAAGGGAACTACACCAGCAGTCTGACAACTGCTCTGTTGCTCTGTGATTTTTATGGAAGATAAATCACAGAAGAGAAAAGAGATAAGACAGCAGGAAATTAGGATGTGTTCCCTGATTTTCTTAAACAGCAAAGATAATATTTTTCATAGGATCTGTTCCATAACTTGGTGTTATTGCATGTTTCTCCTTTTTTTGGGGGGTTTGTTTTTTTTTCCCACACCCCAAAAGCCCCTCGGCCTTCTCCATCTGCATATGTGGCCTTGGCTGTGTGTGGCAGTGACCGTCAGGCACAGAAGTAGCCTCCTTGGCAGAGTTTTTGTTTTGCACGCCGTGGTGGCTGGATTCACCATGCGGCTGCATGTGTTCCTCAGCAAATGTGAGGCTCTTGATTCACTTTTGAAGGGACGATTAATTAGAGACACAAAGCCAAGTGAAAAGTAGCATTTGGAAGATTCTTCCAAACTCCGTATAGATTTCTTTGAGAATAAATAATTTTCTATGGAAAGAAGTGCAATAGTGCTTATCATTGTGGACTTCATTAAAGCGTTTGAAATGGGGATGCATGGCGGAAGATGGAGATTAGTATGAGAATTAAACGGTGGATAAGAAATTGATCACCCGAAAGGATAACATTAGTTTGAAAGAAGTACTTACTAGAAGGAAGATTATTAACAAAACTTGTCAAGGACAAGTATTTTCAGTTACAGCCTTTAAACAAAATCCAGGAATTTGTTTAATGAAGGTTGAATTAGAGACAGTTATGATTATTTCATATAAAATGATATGCTAAACAAGGCTTGGGTATTTTCCTGGAAGGTAATACTTGAAAGACCCCAGTCAAGTAGAATGATAAGATGATGATTATGAGAGATAAATAAAAGAGAACAACAGCTTTTTGGTTTCAGCAAGGGCTTCACTCAAAGAGCGGGGCTAGAAAAGTATGTAAGATACTTTCTGGAAGAGATGTAAATTATGAGGATATAGGAAAAAATTCTTTTACATCACACTACTAGCAAAAGTGATGAATTATATGGAATACTGACTATTCAGTAAGCCTGAAAAGAAATGACTAGAAGAATGATATTTGTTTTCTTCTATAATTTACAAAAACTTGCCTTTGATTAGAGAGCTTTTGGGATAAAACATTTTACTTTTGCTTCTGTGCCCTTTTAAATGTATTTTAAAGATTTTATTTCATGGTTTTTCTTTCTGTTTTTCTGACTTTTATATTTTGAGAACTTGTGAGTAAACGTAGCACCCTTGAAGTGAGAAATTTCTTTGTTGCCTGGTGCATGCAAGCTATCTGCTAACACAGTCTCTGCTTCTATCCTCTAGCTTGTCTCCTTGCTGAACTGTAACACAAGCTGTTGTTTTAGTCCACTAAGAGATGACCCCTAGTGCCAAATTGATTTTCTCATCTTAGTGACGTGTAGACTGAGCTCACGATACCATTATTCGTGTTTCCCTTCAATTGTGACCTGGAGCTGAATTTGAATCTGATCCATGTGGTGAACTGCGTCAATCCTCTGTGTTCTCTCTTCTCTCCAGCCGTCTATATTCAAAATACTCTATACTGTGTTTCAGTTTTTTTGCAAGAATTATTGTCTGTGCTTTGTATCATTAATAATAGAGATGTAAAGTATGTTCACAGGATGAGTGAAAAAAGTAAATGTCATGGTAGACAAAAGCATTTTCAGCCAGTGATTTAAATCAAGGATGGGGGAGTTCTGAAAAGCATGAATAAAATCAAAGCTGCCTTCATCTCTTGAAGATATAATGTCACACATGCTTCAAGTGGGTTAGATTTTGGAAATGCATCTGGGGAAACCTGAGGTCTTACCAGTGCAGGTAATAACTTTGGAAAAGTTATGTTTCTGCTCTGTACTTTAGCTTGCTTATCTCCAGATTAAGGGATAATATTTGTCAAATACCTTCTGAAATTTAACAGCTTCCTGCAGAATCTTTGAAGAAGCTCAACTAAAGATCATCTGAAAACTTCCAAATTCAGTGTCACCTCTCACTGTTGTGAAGTGAGCTTCTACTGCTCTAAATTCAGGGCTCGGGAAGAAAGATTGCTTGTTAAAGTCAGGAAAAATAAAGCATGGCTATGCTCAAAGGGGTTTATGGATACGCCTCACTAGAGAGTTTCTAAATAAAATCAGTGGAGAGAAGAGCAGATCCAGCCAGTCTTGCAATTTATTTCATTGTTTCTCACTCATCCTTGTGTGTATATGTGCAGACAGCATGTTTTCTGAATAGGTCTGAGCATCATTCATGGCTTTCTGGAGCTTGCTGAACTCAGGAAGCTTTCAAAGTGCAGATACGCTTTCTTGGAATCCATTGTATTTGTGCATGTAATGGTTTTTAATAATTGAATTAGTCTAAAATTTGGAGGAAAAAAAAATCCCCAACGGTGATACTCTGTCCATATACATGCACACACATGCATATATACTATATATACACCCTATTCTCATAGAATTTGTCTGCCTACCTAAGCCTAACCATGTAAAACATACCATAGATACAATAGCAAATACAGGGCTGGAAGCAAAATGAGAGTTCCGGTCTAGCATTCAAGGCAAGATCAACTATAACTACATTATTCCTGATGTACTTTTTTTTTAACCTTTTTACCTCCACAGGTGCATATATTCTGATCAATGTACGCCAATCTTGTAGTGTACTTTATGTTAGAAAGAGTTTTCTGATGTCTTGCTTGCACCTGTGGTGACTTGCTTAGGGCTGGGAGCACGCCTGAAGGGAGGGGAGGGATGAAGGAGGATGTGTCCATGGTGTGTGGAGTGAGGAGGAATGAAAGGAGGGCACATGGAAAGAAAGGATATAAAATGATGGAGTGTTCTGACGATGCACAGCGTAAGTGTAACAAAGGAAGGCTTTGGTGTGTTGCATGTTTCCTATACCTGCTCCTGGTTTGAATTATTTGGTAAGTCGCTGAAGTGGAACTGTTTAACTCCGTTCAGTTGCCCAAAGCAGAGTCTTCCTGCATGTAGAATATTGTCTCTGTTGGGAGTTAATTATATGGGCTGAATAATTAATGTTCACTTTTGGTAAATCAAATAAAATAATAAAGCAGACTTCTGTCTCTGGTATAATTTATATAACAGAAAAATATTTTTCTTGTGCAAACAGAAAGGCTAGAACAGCAGAAGAATTGGGATATTATGATGTTTAAAATCATAAAAAGCATGTATGTATTTTTTTAAATCCAGGATCATCTTAACTGTGCACACTTACTGGGGTGAGAACAAAGTTATGTGCCCTGTTACTGTAGAGTAGAATTAAATGAAGGAATACAAGATGATGTTTATGATCACTAATGCATTTCCGTACGCACAAACTACTAATAAAACTACCAAGTGTAAGAAAGAAGTTAGTGTAGAAGGAAATTGCATTTTCTTTCTCTTGCATTGTTTTTTATCACAGTATCTTAGTAGTACATTTTAAACAGAAAATCTGTGTCTCTGTTAGAAAGGTGCTGTTAAGTGTTTAGGAGCAGGCAGAAATAATGTGTGTAATCCCAAAGCAGTATTGAATCAAGGTCAATTTAAAAATGTTAATAAAGGTATTTTGTCCCACCACTCTAATCTTCCCGTTCCTTGTTTTCTTCTCTGCTGCGCCCCCAAGCAAACACCACAAGCAGAAGCACTCCAGCGGCCTGAGTGGTGTCTGGTGCACCGGTGGGAGGGCAAATTCACAGATGAGAAACGGGAGACAGCACATTCCCTCTCACAGGCATTTGTGGCATCAGTCAGCATGGGAACTCCTCCCACCTGGAGATCGAGCGGCTGTGGAGCACCCAGGTGGGTTGTTCTGCCTGTGGTCCGGGCAGTGGGATGCATCTTGCACCTCTCCAAAGTATTGGTGCAGTTGGTATTACTGCAACCGATGAGTCTTTCTGCATTAGTTATGCCCTTCTGGAATCTGAAGCTCTCAACTGCATGCTAGTTTCTTTGTGTTTGATTTTTTTAAATACAGGCTTGCAATGAATAATGTTTAGTATCTGTTCTGGTAACTGTTTATTCTTGTATCTCCTGTTTTAAGTGGGTGGTGGAAAAATACAGTGTCATTTTAAATGGAAATATTTAAGCAATTAAAATTGAGCAGTACTATTTTCATGCATTTCAAGTGTATGGGTATATACAGACACTTTAGATAAAACATTTCACCTCCAGCTTTAGAAAAACGCTATTAGGAACTCCAAGGCGACATCTTTTCTACCCCAGCAGAGTGCTGGAGTCTAGCAGGTGACAAGGACACAATAATCCATTACAGAGGTGCAGTTCTAGGCATGTGTGATGAATTCGTAGAATCATGGAATGGTTTGGGTTGGAAGGGACCTTTAAAGATCATCTAGTCCAACCCCTACTTTGCTTTCTCTTTTCCTCCATCCCAGTGTTGTAGTTTGGGGTTGGTTTCCTTTGATTCTCCCCCCAACTGCAGGAGACATGGTGCTCTGCAACGCTTTGTTTTTATCCATGGTAGATAAAGGTTTTAGCTGTAGATAGACTCAAAACGCAGTCCCTTTGAGGTACTTGATGTGAATCATGTTGTTTCAGGGATGCTTTATAGCCCATCCCAGGGCAGTGCTTTCTAGTGAAATACTCTCACATAACATCTATCAGCATTTACAGGTGCTTATTTATTTTTGATAGGGGGAAGGTAGGGAAATTCTGCCTGCAAAGTAGGGTTTCATGCTGTATATTGTGTAAGAAAATGCTATTGGGTCTTTCCTTAACAGTCCAGTGTCAGCTGCATATTCTTTATTGCCTGATCTGGGCTCTTTAATCCCAGTAGTTAGAAATTTCAATTCACTTTCCTCGTTCTTCCACCTAGCAATATATTATAATAACATTACGTTAGTGAAAACTCAGCAAATGTTCAGACACGATTATAATTGACACTGAATCAGCTGTGTTATTTGAGGTGGAAGGAAGATATTCTTTGACTGTAATATCTCTTAGCATTACTACGTCTTAATACTCCCACTTCCTTCTAGATATAGATCCTGCATTAAACCGAAAAGCACATGTGCTATTCTCTCATTTCAGGGTTTTACGCTAGGTGTTTTGGTGAACCGTGCAGCCTTAGTTGTTCTGATAGAGGAAATATGTTGTTGGGTTTTTTTAATAAAAATCTATTTATTCTGTGCTTTTTTTTTCTTTTTAAATCATCCTGTCATTGAAAGGAACATTTTCTATGAATCCTGATCTCATTTCATTTCTGCTCCCATCAAACAAAAGCAAGTTTAACGACAAGTTGTTTGAGACTGGGAGAATGTTTTGGCAAAGTATTGCGATATGCTAGTCCTGGCTTTTTCACTCTTGCTCAGACATTTGCTCCTGTCTAGGGTCAGAAGACCAGTATTGGGCTGGACAGACTTCTGCTTTCACCATGGGTGACCACTCCTGTATTTCAGTGTTTTGATACAACCTTTGCTGTCACCCTCTGAAAAGATGCTGACTCTCTGATTGCCTGAGATCTAATTTTGGTTCTTTATATTTGGTATTTCTGAATTTTACACAAATTATTATGACTGACTTGAAAATTGATAGGTGAGGAGAATGCGATTTCACATCTCAGTGACATGAATGTCATTATGCTGAGCAGGTGATTTTCAGATATATCAGATGAACGTATATTTGCTTTCCTGCTGAGCTTTGGAAGTTTTTTTTTTACTGTAGAGATGCTTTAAACTGTAAGCAAAGTTTTACTGTGTTACCCTGGCATTGTTTTTTTTTTATGTCAAATTTTTTAAAAGGGAAGGAATTCCAACTAACGAGCAAGAAAGCATATATTTCTCTTTTATAAAACCCCCAAATTTCATTGATTTTGATGAATAGCTGAATTGACAAATGTTAAAAAATCAGATTTGACCAGTCTTTGTACCTGAGGGACTCTCAGACTTGTTCTAACAATGAGGAAAAAAAGGGAGGGGGACAATGAATAAGGGGAATAAAAAGCAATTATAGTAAAATGACTTTTTCACTTCTAAATTTCGCCTCTTTTTAAAAAAATTATTAAAGCTAACTAGGACAACTCTAACTGTAAAGGATTATAGAAGGAATATTCTAAGTTATTTACTTCAGTGTTTCATCAGTATCTGTCTCTGTTCAGGTTTGTTTCTTCTACTGCTTCCAAAAAGAAATGAGAAAGGTGCACTTTAATTTCTTTCTCTACCTGCCCAATAGTGGTGGAAGTGGAGAGGTTTGGCACCAAAGGACGGGAGCTCAGAAGGAGAATTTGGAGCTGGAAGGCTGCAGCTCCTGCGGAAATGGCACTCCTGGACATGCAGGGCTTCTGCGTGCGGGAGGGAGCTGCTGTGCCAAAATCACTTCCCAATTCACTGTGCCAGTCTGTCCTGCCCTGCTGCTTTCCCTGTGGGAGCTCCTCAGTCACTTAGGCCTAGAAAAGGTAACAGCCCAAGTAAATCATGTTTTTTTGTGGTTGTTATGTTTTTTTCTGTTTTGGGTTTTTTTTTGTTTGTTTGCATGTGTTTGGGTTTTTTTTCATTTTTTCCTTTATAATCAAACCAACACAAATCAAAGAAAAGCTTTCTGCACAGGTGTACCCTAAAACACAAATTTCACAGACAAAACAATAATGGGAGGTGAACAATCCAGAATGTGCTTCCCTCCCCAGTCTTCCTCCATACATGGGTACAAAAGAATTTTGTGTGGTCAAAATTTGGTGGGAATAGAGGAGCTATGCTGAGATTGCTAAGCTACAGCACACAGTGAGTAGCAATGTGTAGTTGTGTGGATGGGGTGGTAGTTCCTTCACTTTTATAAGAAGCTCAATATTTCACAGCACTCAGCACTGTGAAGAATTCAGAAGAATACTGTCTGTCGGCACAAGATCACACGTGAGCAGACATTTCTGGCGGTGAGACTGCCAAATAGCTGACCAGAATATGAGATCTTAAACAGCAGTCAAACTGTTGGCTTGTAGGTCTTTTGCTGCTCTGCGTTACTGCAATACTGGGGCACGGTAATGCAGGTCTCCCTGACTGTCCTCTTCGGTGGAGAATTTGGACTTCAATCAGGGAGATAGCCACAGTGGCTTCAGGGACAGCTGATAAATACAAGGACATATGCTCAGCTAGATCTCTTTGTTTCCATAAACCTCTCTAAAATCTATGATTGATATCCAGGATCTTAAAAAATTCAACATTTGTTTCTTGTTGAATAAAATTGCAGTTTGGTACTCTGCTGTGCGAGTATGCCGTCCTTGCACAGTTTCTCCGGTTCATGTTCAGAATAGTTATTAGTAAGATCTAGTTAGGTCAGTGTCCTGCCTGTAGCTCTGGTTTCTCTGGAGGGGCAATCAAGGCATACAGTATTGCCACTATTGGAGGTTCTCTGTGGGAGTTATTTTTACTGATTCTAAACTTGCTCATTCTTGTTTTGCTCAGAGGAGTGGAATGCCCTCTCACCACCCTCTCTTTTGCAGGTGAATTCTCAAACCAATTTATAAGTACTAATAAATCCACGTTATGTTGTGGGGTAGGAGATTGCTATCCCTGCTTTACTGATAGGGAAATAAAAGATAAAAGCAGCTTCTACTCTGAATTCCTACTTTTCATGTTCTTATACTAAGATGTTGAATGTGCAAGTATACACAGCTCAGCACAGTCATTCATGTAATCACAGAAAAGCAATTAATTTTCTGAAACAGAAGTACTCTATACGTTTTGCAATACTGGAGCAGAGTAGGGTATATCTACTGGCATTCACGTATTTACTGTTCTGCTGCCACCACCGGTGGCCGCGTGGCCTGGCCAGGTGATGGTGCAGGACTGCATCTCATGTCCTGTGAAGTTTGTCCTTTCCCCATGCCTGCCTGCTCTGCTTTTCAATAAAGCTACTGTGGGTACAACTTAAAGTTTCATTTGTTTAAAAGTTGATTATTTTAAATGGAGTCCACTGCAATTCAAATGCAAATATTAGTCATGTTCTTACAAACGTTCAAACCATGTAAATCCCTCTAATTTATTTGCCTGAATGATTTCCCCTGGCAGTGATTTCCCCTCGTTAACTCTCTGCTCTCTTAAGGAGTGCTGCATTTTTATCTGTTTTCAAAGTTGCTGGCTTTTAGTTTTGTCAGTGCCCCCATTTCAGGTTTCTCTGTAGGGTTGGTGTTTGATTTGCCACTTGATGAGAAATATCCTCGCCTAAGTAAAGAGACTTGAATTTGGCAGCAAGTGGAGTGGGTGGGTATAACGTCTGCACAGCTACACAGAGCTGTCAGTCGGGCTTCTGCTACTCGGTGCAGGAGATGGGATATTTCCTAATGAATTAAATCCCTTGAATCAGGTCACAACAGGAGAATTTTGTTTTCCTGCTGAACAGCAATGATAAAACCCTCTATTTACATTTAGCATTTTTAATTTTCTATTCCTGTTCCCCTCATCTACTGAAGAGAGTAAGTATTTTTGAGCTTGGCAAATTAAATGTCTTGAGTGAAAGTGCAACAGTTTTTTATATGTCTGTGAGTAAAGAAAATTGCATTCATCTGACCTGGTCACAAAGTGATTTAGGAGTCTGGGGAAGGGTTGGTTATCTGGAGAGCCACTTGCTGGAAGTGGTGCAGAAGTCTGTCCAGAACTGCACAGATGTTAGTTGAGATGCCACGTGATTATCCATTCCTGGGGAAAGGTTGAAGGCAAATGACTTGAATGCAACACCCACTACACAGCGTGTGGCAGGAAAAGTTCGTGCCCTCAACAAGCTGTTCTGTGGCCCAGTGGCTCATCCAGGGGCTTCAAAGGACTTGTCAGATTTCCCTAATGGACAAATAAGTGCTCTGTTAGAGGGGAAGGGAACCGTGACACACAAGGTAATTCATTTCATCCAACTTTAAGCATCTACGTGGCAGGTATTTGAATAGTCCCACTTTTATTTAATAATCATATTGTGTTTCTCTTGCATTACTGTGTAGTTAATGGAGAAGCACATTTAAGGGATGCTCCATCTGACCCTGTTTTGCTCCCTACAGGAGGAGTGTAGATGAGCAGCTGAGGCGTGAGCTGCTGCCCTTGTTCACAGGAACAAGCTCCCGCCTTGCAGCCATGCCTGCCGCCTGCCAGAGGGCTGCTTTAAGGGCTAAGAAACATCTAAAGATGTTAGGAGAAATGGAGCACTAGTAGTGGTCCTGACATGGGCTGGTGGCTTCGTGGCAGTGCTTCCTCCCTCCCTCCCTGCCTGCCTGCCTCTCTCTCTCCCTTCCTCCAAAATGGTGCTGTTGTGTTTAATCACTTATTTTCGAGATGGAGGGTGCATCTGGGGCCTACTAAAATGGTGGGGATCAAAACTGAGGATCCTTTACTATGTACAGATGATGCAGCCCCAAAATGCTCTCTTATGTCTATCAGTTCATTTTTTGCTCTTTTGATCCATGGATGGCTATAAACAATCATCTTGTTTCTTCTTGCAGTGCTGTTGTTTCATCAAAAGGCCTCCAAAGAATAGTCTTCACTATCTTTGATATACATCAATCTTTATTTCTATGTATCTTTGATATCTATCACACAAATACATGTGTATATATGTGCTCACACGCCTGCTCACCGTGTAGTGGTGCCTGACCGTCTGCTTTGAATTACTGGAAAGGAAATTGTATGTAAAGGCCAACGAGGGACTATTAAAGAGAGAGGCAGAGAGAAAGAGCGCTCTCTAATCAGCAGTTCATTAAATAGCAACAACTTGTGGCAGAATTGTGCTTATGAGACTGCTGAGCACTTAGGTATCCTTAATTGTTTAAATTGGGAATTTGAAAACTTATTAGGATCTTGGATAACTGCTTCAGAGTTATTCAAGAAAGGCAAGGTAAAAAACCTTATAAACATAAAAAAGTAACATCTAGCAAACAATGGTGAAGCCATGTCCAAGAGAAACATAAACATTCAGGAAGTCGTTTAAATTAGACGGAAAGGGCAAAAATCACATGGCAGAAACCAACCAAAAGATGACCCTGACGCTGTCTGTCTGTGGATGGATTTATGAGTTTGTGTAATAAACCTCTGCGGAGAGTCACAAAGGTGCTGGGGGGCTTAAGGGTCAGGGAGTCTATAAAATAAAAATAATCATAATCAGTGAACCAGGCTTTCCTGAAAGTAATCTAGTAAAAAATGTGAAGTCAGCTGTATTTTAAAAAAATCAGGCGACACAGTCAAGGATATAATATTTGCTGTGTATTTTGGGAAGAGGTAGATAAGGCTACTGTAAAAATACTGTTTTCAAGTTTAGAAGGAAAAAGTAGGTCAGGAGATTTTCATCCTTCCTTTACTTTTACCCTAAAGGGATTAATTTTATTTCAGATTGAGCAATGCATACAGACCCATAATCTACAGAATATTTTATGTAGGAAACTGTAGCATTTGTATAGTCAGCATTTAATCTCAGTCTCTGTGGTTAGAGAAATATATGCAGCAGATGAATGCTAAGTCATTAACTCAATGTTAATAATGTATTAATAGCCACCTTATGAGCCTCAAATTTGCAGATTCTTCTCCAATGCCAGGAAGTCTGAAAGCTTAAACAAAACAGTACAATACTGTACCCCTAAACTGCCTTAAACAGAAATTCTGAAAGTGAGATTTGAGTAAAAGACTGAGAATTTTTTCAGTACATGAAATATAAACAGGATGAGACTTCGGGGTGGCAACCCTAACTCTAGCTACTCCATCAAGTTTTTATGATCTTGGCCATAAAGATTGTATCTCATAAAAGCAAAGACCAGATTTTCAAATGTTAATGCTTGAAGTCAGGGAACTGAACACATAACCTGACCTTCTTAAGGGTACTGGTTGAAGGCTTTATACCTGAAGTGGCTTTGAACTGTGGAGACAGGTGCCACTTGTTTTTCCCCTACAATAGGACCACTTGCATAGGTTTCCAGAAATAGGTTTCATTGCAGGAATCTGCAGGCTCTGAAGTCTGAAAACGGGAGGACACATGGAGTGTCCTCTGCGTGGTAGTAGGTTATGTTGCCTCCTGTTGCCTCCTCTTACACTGCTGAGATGTAACACAGCAAGCTATCAAGATGGTGGCCAATTTGCTGGGTGTTAAGGTACGTTTGTGGAGACAGTGCCCGGATTTGTCAGCAGAAGCACCATCAGCTGAGCAATTTAGAGGAGAAGCAACAGCTGGGGGAATGGAGGTTTTTGGTATTTTCTGTCCAGAAGCTTTCTTCCAAGTTCAAAGCTAAAAACACAGTGGTAGGATTTCTAGTCTTCTCTCAGGTGCATTGTATAGGTCTATTGAAGCAGGATGTAGGGACTGTTCAGGAAAAGGCAGAAAGGATTTGAGGGGAAAACAACTAGCTCCCATCCTTCTTATAACTTTTAGCTTATGCTTATTTCCTCTCATGTTTGAGAGGTCCGAAGCCACTTTGCAATCTCTCTTTTGAAATATTCAAGGACTGGGAAATTTTGTCCATATGTGACAGTTTAGCACTGGCTGCCTGGCTTGAGGAGCTGGATAGGAACATTGCTGAAGATCTTATGACCATGATCTCATAAGCAGGATCTGTTGCTGTTCTCTGAGTTACCTTTGCATGATGGGTATGTGCACAAGAAACCTTGCAGTGCTGCCAGTCTAATCCTGTGTGTTGCTTGTGGAATAAGCAAGATAAGCAAATTCAAACTGACCGGTGGGTACTTCAGTTTTCAGTTGGTGAAGGGATGTTTCAGTGCAGGTATCGATAACCAGAGTGATAGTATATCTTCGATTTATTTGTGAGAACTGATACCATGCTGCATAACTTACTGGTTCTTGACACGGTTGTTTCCATATAAAAGAGGTTAGAGATTGGCCAGAGGGCTGAAGATTTCCTGCAGCGGATTTCCTATGGCAGCCCTTCCTCCCCAGAGAGGGGGGATATAGTTTTTTATTTCATAAATGGGCTGAAGTGGTATCGCTTCTCCCTGTAAAAATCTGCATGCGGAGCTGCAGGGGGAATGCTCGAGCACCGTGCTTAGCATTTCCCTCATGGGGAAGTTGTTTCATTGCAAGCAATGAAATCAAACCAGCTGAGGTGCAAATAGATTGCCCTGATGATTTAGCTTGCTTTCTTTTTGACAGCGGTGAACAACACAGGTTATATAGTAAACCATACAGTATAGTGTTTTCTGACAAAAATAATAAACTGAGATGCCCGTCATCTGCTGTAGGAAATATTGAAAGTTAAATGGTCATCATAAAATGTGAGAGTTGTTATCGATCTTTGCTGTCTCCCCTGAAGAGTCTAGGAGACATGTAACTGTGGTGTAGGTAGCCATGTTGCCTTTGGGTTTTTTCCCTTAAGTCACAAAATTTCACATTTGAGTTAGCGCTAACTGTGACTGGTGCTGTACCTTTGGCAGACAGAAGGTGAAGGTTGATCTGAGCCCAGCAGTCCCTTCTTGTTTGAGGAAAGGCTGAAGAGTTTCACTGTCTAGCAGGTGGCTGCAATTTTGAAAATAACTTCTTAATAAATTTTCTCCCCCCTGGTTTTTTGTCTGACATGCTAATTAAGCTCACCAGGGAGGTGTGTGGCCTGGATTCCTCCTGCAAACAGGCAACAAATGTAGATGTATTTGTGCGATTGTGGGAAGGGGGAAGGCGTCCAAATTCTTGACCTGTGAATGTACTGAAGCGTTTAATCTGTGAGAAGGAAAACAGGGGCATGCTGTTCTTGAGGCAGTGTGGGCAGGGCAGTGGTGCTAATGAATTAGAAGAGGAAGGCTAGGTGCCCCAGAAGAAAGTGGCAAGTGTGTGAAAAACAGATTGTGTGAGTAATTACTTTTGCATACCTTCCTGACCATTATCAGCAGGACTGAATTTTTGATGAAAAAAACTTAATTAAAAAGTTTAATTTTTTCCTCTTAAGAAAACTGTGCACAAGGGCTCATTGGTGGGTGGAATTTAGGACACTGATTAATTGCTTTCAAGTGATCAGCTGTGCGAATCGGGCTAAGATGAGAGAAACAATACAAGTTGGCAACCTGCAGGGCTAATGGTACGAATACTTGAGCACCATGTCTAAAGTAAGGCTTTTCTGACGACTGCCCCATCGTTGCCATTGCAGGTAGGTATTCGCTGCAAGGAGAGACAGAGGGGACTGTGGCGTGCAGCAGCTGCACCTTTTTTTCAGTTTTAGGTCCCCTGATTATTTCTGTCTGATTATTTCTTTACCCTTAGTGCTGGTCCCTGTGTAAGGTGCTGTGCAAATGCAGACCTGGCATCTTTCCTCTATGATCATGCCTTGTCCCCTGAGCCAGGGTATGTGATTGACTGTGGCATGGGGCCTTGGAGCAGGACCCAGCATTTAATTGTAGGAGGTCCCAGCTGCGCTGCAGACGGATGTGAGGGGAGCCAACTCTCTATCTTGCATCAGATGCATGGGATTTGGCAGACCTGCGAATACTGGGCAGAGATCCCGACTTAGAGACCTTGTTGTATAACAGAGGCTTTGACAGGTAGTGTGATACTGGTTGCTGTGGTCTTCATGTCTGTATTAATACAAATGTAGTTAATAAAACACAGCAAGGCTGTGTGTTGTACATTGTATGCTCTATGGCTGCACGGCAGCATCTGCTCTTGAGTACCATATTCTTTCGTTCTTTCCAGGCATACATTTTCGTTCATTTCAAATGCTGAGGCATCATTCACTCTTCATGTGGGTTCTTGTGGGTACAAAACCCACCATGTTACAGCACAGCTGGTTCCAGGGCAACTTTAAATGTTTTTTTCTCCCTAGCATGGGCAAAAGCTGAGGATTGAAACTTGTGTGATAGTGTATGGATGCTCAGTTTCATCTAGTCTATTTCTTGAAGACATCTGAAGTAAAGCACAGTTGTGCTGACCTCAAAGCGAGAAGCATAAACATTTGCCAGACTTCACACAAAGAAATTGGCAACTGTGGTCCCCTTTGACACTGGTCTATTGCATTGCCTTTCAGCTTTCCAAACTGGAAGACAGCTTTTCCCATAGAGGGGAGAGAGCATCAGTTGTCTCTTAATGCCTTCTGCTGCCTTTTCCTCCCCAGCTCTGCTTTTTCATTTCTCATGCAACATAAAGCAGCAAAGTTGGAGAGCCTGGAGCACTGGGACGAGACAGGAGGCAGCAAGTCTGCCTTTTCCACTGCTGCAGTGTGCTGGCAGTCTTACTGCTCTGCTTTCTGCACTGCCCGGCTACAGCCATTGCCCGGCTACAGCCATTGCCTGCCAGCTCCCTCCTACCCAGCCTTGCCCCAGCCACCAATTCCTAGCTGGGAAGCAGAACAGGTGCCTCCTGTGCTTCTCCAAGTAGCTCCGACGGAAGACCTCATCCTATGTTATCCTCTCTCCCAGAGCTGCATTTCTAGAGTTTGCCACCTGGCCCTGTTTAATTCTTGGTGATTGAATAATTTGTGCTGCAGATTTGTGAGCAATTGCTGTTACTCCAGAGCAAGGGATGCTTGACTAAATTCACCCTTTCATCAATCTTTCTAAGCAAGCCTTTTTCTGACTGAGAGCAAAGATGGGGCAACTTGATCCTGCTGGCAAGGCCTTCCACACTCAGATGTCACTAAGAGGCCAGTGTCACAAAGGCACCAGTCGGTCCCTGTTTCTTGCAGGGAAGTAAGTCTAAAAAATTGAAGATGTAAAACTTTTACTAAGAAGCAATATCTGGGTGAGGGGAAGAGGGGCAAAGAAGAGGAACAGAAGGCTTGTGCATTCATGTCAGTAGTGAGTACTCTCCAGGAATGCATGTTGCTTGGGGTGCCTGAAGGGAGAAGCTGGGACTGACTGCGTGATGGGCTGCTTCCCCCAGCAGCAGGGCTGTGGTGCAAAGTGGAGCCACGCTCTCCAACTCTTTGTATTGCATTTACCAGTCATCCCTCCTTTAACACATCTAAGACTTCCCACTTGCTCCCTTGCACGTACTTTGTGTGCCCTTGAAGTTTTCAGATAGCAGAGAGAGAAAATGGGGTAATGCAGAAAGGTCCCACTTTCTAGTTGGGTAGCGTTATTTCTGTAATGCTTTCTGTGCCTCTGGATGATGCTGAAAGAAGATGTGGAATTTTAAGTAAGAGGAATGATGGAAGGGGGCAGTAGTTGGCATTTCAGTTGTGTGAATAGAGAAACATTGGAGTGCAAGTGCTTTTTATAAATCCTCTGTGCTGCACATACTGCACATTGGTCACTTAAGGTCAATTCAAACACCTCGGAAACCCAACTTCCCGGTGAGAATAGTACGTGTTGCATGATGAATGTGAAGAAGCAGCAGAAAGGATGCCTGTCCTGTAGCTTGTTTTAACAGTGCTTGAAAGCATTAGTCATGCAACAGTGGTAAAGAATCACAGAAAGACGAGCCTTCTTCTAATGCTAAACAGAGAAATTCATTATGATAAGGCCCAGAGCATTATTCCTCAGGCAGGAATCTCTCTGCTTCCTGTCAGATAGATTAGAGCTGGATTTTTCCCTGCTCTTGTTTGTGCATGGCTTCTCTGCTGTTTTGTTTTGTTTTGAAATACAGATGATTTTAGGATATACTTTTTTCTTCTTCTTCCCCTACCCTGGAAAAGCCTTACTAGATTACTAAGAGCTGCTGTTTAGCATGTCATCATCCTTTACCATTCTTACAATACGTGTCTCTGTCTTTTTTCAAAAGTATCCTTCACCCTTCCTTTGCAACTTCTCCTTTGCCTAGCAGTGGCCATGTTTTCCATCTTCAAGAGTTAAATTTAATGCATAATAGCACTCAGGACCCAGCATTTTTGTGTTAAGCCAAATCCTGTTGCTTCCATATCCCGTTATGCTTGTCAGTCCCTCATTTCAGATCCACTTTCTTCATTTGAACTTGTCCTCCTAAGAGCATCCTGCCTTTGGCACGTGCAACCTTTCTTTTGAAATGTGCTTCCTCACTGTGCCATTTTCCACTTCTCCAGATCATCATCTCCAAATTTTTCCTTATGGGATATTCTCACTCCCACCCTCTCACTTGCATTGCTCTAATTAAGTATTTATCTGTTTGGAAAGAGTTAATAGTATTGGGGGAGGATGCAGTCCATGGTATTCCAGATATTAGAGTTTTAGTTGGTTTCACTCTTGTCTGTATGTGGAAACATTAAAGAAGAGAATGTACCTCTGTACCTAAGTTCCCCTCATCAATATAGATAATATCAAGAAATCGATCTCTTATAACTGAAGAGCATTATTGTTGGTTGGAAGAGCATTGCTCCCCTTGTTCTCTTATCTTATTGATTTACAGAAAATGTACTGTAACCTCAAAGCTGAAAATCAGGAGTTTTTAATATATTTAATCTACTGCAAATAACTTTAACAGTCCAGCTCACACTGTAGATAAACTCTAGATCGGACAACGTACTTTAAAGCGCAGAAAGGCCTTTTTATATGGGGAAGGCATATTTAAATTAACTCCTTTTCCCCTTCTTTTCCATCCCTCTTCCTTCCATCCTCCTTCTCCTCATGTTCTGCTTGTTTATAGCAAGCCCGAGGAGAGAATAATGATTCCCAATGCTTCAAGGGCTTCATCTGAAATTCTAGCTGCATAGGCGCTTGCATTAATGAAAGCAGCTAAGTTTAAATTCTCTGCAGGATGTTGGATGAAAAGCACATTTCAGTCAAGCTTAAGGATGCAGTTACATACAGAATAAGTGCACCTTGCCCCCAAGTACACAGGGAACCAAATGACAAATTGGCAAACCTCATTGCAGCTTAAGTGGGTTTAGCGAAACAGTACTGAAATAGTAAATCTGGTACCTCCTGGGTTGCTTTTTCTTTTGAGTAAATTGACTGAGATCCTAGACAGTTCTGTTTTTCTCAGATAGTCATTCAGGGCAGAGAGAGATCATAAGAGCTTGATGAGTTACTTTTACCCCTAGTTACTGGCTAACAAGGTGGCACTTAAGAAATGAACACAAAGTTTCCTGTCTAGAATTACCTACAGTGAAAAGACATGTTTTGGGAAATTGATGGCATCAATGAGCTCAAGCCTCTAAATGTTTTATTTGATGACTTCTCATGCTGAGAGTTTGGAGTCACTGATTATAATACTTCAGTTTGTGCTGATGTCACTTCGTCTCATGAAAAAAGCAGGATTGGTCTCTACGTGAAAAGAGCTGTGTATCGAAGTGTGCTCCAGAAGTCATCAAGTGCAGTTTCCTGCTCAAAGCAGGGCTAACATTGTGGTTAGATCAGATATATCAGAGGAGACTGAAAAAACGACAGTGTATAAACACATTATGGACTAACATACTATTATCCTTGTTGCGTAATTATGAAGACCATGTTTGTAGCTGCTTATAGTTTTTGTCACACGTTTAGCCTGAAGTTTTCTGTGCTAGTGATTATGGGTCTGAACAGACAGCTCATTTCTGAAACAGAATTAAAGAATATTTTCTCTTCCCCAGGTAAATATTTTCATGGACTTTCCTTTGGAGAACTCCAGCAGTTCTATGCTTTGGAGCAAGGATATGACTTTCAGCTGAGGCTTTAGTCTTTGTGTCATCTAGGTGGACATCCATGCAGTATGCTTTAAATTCTTTGGATTTAATAACTAAGATTTCACAAGACTGAGCATCACTATCCCTACTTCTGCCGCCCTGGGCTCCAATGCTGAGTCTCACTCTAAAACCAGCACCGAGGATGAAGCCTGCTTCATTCCTGAAGTCCCTGGGTTCCCCTGCAGTGTCTAGGAAAAGGCTAACTCCATTGCAGTTACCACAAGATTTAAAACAGAATTGGGTATTGATTTCATGCCATGTGATGGAATCTTTGGGCTTTTTAAAAAATTGCTCTATTAAAAAGCCATGGAACTTCCTAGATGTGGGTAACAACATAGCTGCAAAGAGTATTATTAAGCCTATAAAGGCCAGTGCTCACAAAACTATGAAATGCCAGAAGGTAGAGTATCTCCATGACCCTGCTTTCCCCCCTGTTGTTTCTAAATTGTGATACAGTCTTTCTAACTGGATGATTGCACTCTGAATTTTCCACAATACTTTGATCTCATTTATAGTACAGAACAGAGGCTGTTTCACTTCCTTTATTTGCTTCAGCAGCTGAAAAGTACACAGTGACTGAAGCAAAAGTCTGCAGGAAGAACTGATATGGTTCGGGCAGATGAGGGCTGCCCCGGAGAACCGCATCCTATTTATGCCTTTTGCATCATTTTCCTGAAGGGGCTTAAACCAAACTTCTTGCTCCTTGGTAAGGATACGATCCTCTTTTACTGGATGAGACTGGAGTCCTTGTTTGCAGAAAGGTTAAGCACTGCAACTGCAAATGAAGTCATCCATAAACTTCATTTAGTTTATGATGATGAACCAGCATCATATGCTTCTCAGCTGGGGTTCCTGAAAGTCAGCAGATGTATTTTTGACCTTGATCTCTCTGTACATCAGCTACAAGTATGTAAAACGTGGATGATACAATGCAAAAAAAATAACTAATATTTGCGAAGCAGTTGGGTTCAGTTGTGATGGTAACACAAGGCACAGTCAGTAGGAAACTAATACTTCAGGCTTCTCAGCAGAATGTGACTAGTGTGCAGTTGTCTAGTAGCCACAGAAATTATAGTTTCTATGCACTGATTGAGTGAAGGATCCTGTAGAAAAAACCTATTTGAGCATTTAAAGTTTGTATTCCAAAGTATGCTTGTTAGCTGGATTAAGGCTGCTGAAGCAACTGTGATTCTGACATCTCTTTAAAACTTTAAAAATGGAAGCTTTCAACTTCCACGATCTTATAAAGTAGGGTTCTTTCAATAGTGTTTCCATGTGCTAGATGTATTTGTGAACTTTATAAAACAGTATTAATAAAGGCTGACAGTCCTCTCTAGCTATTGTCTTCGCATCCAAACTTTCTTTATAATATATAGGCATATTTTTAATGTCAATGGATTTTGGTTTTGTTTTTTTAATATGTATGCCTGTGAATTGCCCAACAGATTGACTGGACTGTTTCTTCCAAAACACAAGAGGCTGGCACCATTGAGACATTTACAGCAGTGCATATGACGTATCATGTAGGTAAAATGCTGTTACATCAAAGAAGTGGTTCTTTACACCATCAATGTGCTTCATGCTGATGTAAATGACTGCAGAAGATACAAGGTCACAGGGAATCCAGTTCCATATTTTAGAACAAAACATGTAATTTTGCTGAAAGTACTTTACAGGCAGAGTTTGCTTATGCTTCCCCTGCCGTAGTAAATAAATAGTGCAGTTCCGGATGCTCCATCAAACAGTGTTGGAGGTTTGTGAAATATGGGGCTTGCTGTAACAGGAGACAGGCTCTGTTTTTTATTTTACAATAGTTAGTGAGTTAGCTTCCTTCATAGATACATTTTACTGCCTGTCTCCATAAATTTTATTTAAATATTGGGGGGGTGTGTGTGCAAATTTTAGCTTGTGCTTGAAATGTCCTCAGAAGTTTGTTATCCAGAGAGAGGGAGGAACAGCCCTTGTTTGCACGTTACAGGTTATTATTTCTTGCTTAGGGATGCAGACAGGCTTGAACAGTGCTGGAGTGTCTCCCTGCCTTAACTTCTGTGAATAAATCACTGCTCCCATTTCTGTTTCCAATTTATAAAGTAGGAATTATATTACTTTGCTCACTCTGATTTAAAAAGTGTTTGTTTGCATAAAAGTTGGTGATGGAAAGGAGTTCATACCATTAATCACTTTTTCACTGATGCAGAAGCAGCCTGCAGAGATCAAGCTGTGCTTCATGCCATCAGACTCTTATCTGTCTGATTTACCTGCATGTGGAAGTGTTTTCCTGCAAATTTATTTCTGAAGTTGCATCTGTGCAGCACGTCCTCGCTGGGACGCAAATGCCACCAAATGAAGTTGCTGGTAGCTCTGGGTAAATATTAGTAAGCAGCGTTTGATTGAGTTTTTTTTGTCTGTTCCTCAGAATTCACCCAGGTCTCTTGCACAAGGGAGCTGTAATTGGACTGGAGCAGAACAATGTATGGAAAACGACAGCACTTACTAACTGGCAGGAAGATTTCTTTTCCCTGAGACTTCAAGTTGTCAAGCCTGCTTCTCCTGATGAGAGCAATGCTGGGCTTCAAGTGATGGGTTACTCTGCAAAAAGCAATCATGATCAACAGTAAAAAGGAAGCTGTTCTGAAACTTTCTCCTAAACTCAGTCTTGATCAGAAATGTTTGCTTGACGGATAGTGGAGTTGGCTACAGCTAACAAAAAGGCCTGCCAACAGTAGCAGGAGGGGGTTGGAAGAATTACATTTCCTTACTCTGTAAACATTCTGGATCTGAACCTCTACCACTGCATTACCCAAGAAGAATTATGCATACCCGGGGAACCAAGTAGCATTTCACTTTCCAAATGCATAGATATACAATTCACTTCTCACAAGATGGAGAAGTGTGGGGCACTAGAGAATTAGGATGGTTAAAACACTGTGTCTCCTTCGAGAGTTTTATTTCAAGCTGTTCTAATTGTGGCAACTTTTCACAGAACAGAGGATGAGGAATACTTGGTGATGCTGTTTTTTTTAAATTCTCTGCTGGCATGACTGGCTAACAGTGCCTGTCATGTACCAGGGTATTTGTTTGAGGCAAAACTAGTTTTCCAATTTCTCCTGGAGAAAGAGAGTAACTTACTGACATTTTAGTCCAAACAAGTGTACAGAGTATCCAGAAGGCCAAAAGGCTGGGCACTGTAGTGTTGATCATCAAAGTTTTCAGCTGTTGAAGAGATAACTCTACAGTTTTACTATCAGTATTATAATGTATTGTATCAAATTACAATTCTCTTGTAGATCTGGAGACTGGACACACCTATGGTTCTAGTTTAAAATCTGTTTCTGATGCTACCTCTAGATGAGCGTCCTGGGGTATTGGTTTGTTTGCACAGACAGGCTGTGAAGACAAATTGATGTGGACACTGGTGTACCTGAGTGGCAGTGCTTGGTGGAAGAAGGTCCTTTGGAGGAGAGGCAGCCGCAGGGCTGTGGGGACGGTGGGAGGTGGTGAGCTTGGGAAGCCCAGTGCACTCGGACATCCCCGTTTGGCACGTTTCTTCCAAAGTGTCCACTGGCAGAGCTTCAGCAACAGAACTGAATGAGCTGCCTGTCTGAAATGCTAAATCTTTCTTTGCTCTCAGAGAGAAAGAGGAATGCCTTTGCATTTATTGCTTTGCCTTCAGTGGATCCAGCTGTTTACCTCCAGATACTGTCGCCACTAGAATCTCTACGTACACATCTCTGTAGGGGCTCCAGGTTTCTGGGAGTATTAGTCATGGAAGGGGGATTCTATATATCTTCTATATGCTTCATCCTGTAAACTCAGCCATCTGCTTTTGAAAGCTCCTGAAACTAGATCACATTTATTTTACAGTAACACAAGAGGCTTTAATTACTGAGACGGAAAGTTTGCTGGTCAGGAAATGCAGTCAGTTTTCATTGCATCTCTATTACAAAGCTGGCATAATTTTAAAAACCTGACTGCCTTCAGTCTTCCTCTCTTATGACGAAAGACTGATGGAATTGGGCCTATTTAGTCTGGAAAAGAGACGGCTGAGGGGTGACCTAATTAATGTGTACAAATACTTAAAGGGTGGGTGTCAGGAGGATGGGGCTAGGCTCTTTTCAATGGTGCCCAGCAATAGGACAAGATGTAATGGGTACAAACTTGAGTGTAGGAAGTTCCATCTCAACATGAGGAGGAACTTCTTTACTTTGAGGGTGGCAGAGCACTGGAGCAGGCTGCCCAGAGAGGTGGTGGAGGCTCCGTCTCTGGAGACATTCAAAACCTGCCTGGACGCGTTCCTGTGCAACCTGCTCTAAGGTGACCCTGCTCTGGCAGGGGGGTTGGACTAGATGATCTCCAGAGGTCCCTTCCAACCCTATGATTCTATGATTCCAAATGCATGAAGTCTCATTATATTTTAAATACCTTTTGTGATGTGTGACTCAGAAGAACATGAACAGTACTCTGCCACTGTGGAGTTTTTTGTTCAAGCTTCATCTGACTCAATTGCGTTTGGCATGATTTCACCAATTTTATTTTCGAGGATTGATGAGCACCTAGCTAGCTAGCTATCTCAGTACATCATGTTAAAACTTTGGCCTAGATACAGAATAAAATATACTTGTCTGATCAACTATATTCAATGAAATCAAGATGAGTAATGCAGGAATCTGTTGTAAAGCCTGTTTAGTATGATGCATACCACTTTCCAGATGTTCCTCTTTCTCTTCTAATAATTGCTTTTAATTCTTTGCTGATTGCCAATAAGAAAAGAGTTCAACAGAACTGAAGAGAAAGAAAAAGAAAAAAAAAGAAAAAACAAAGGTAATAAAAGATGCTGAAACTAAGGAGACTTACTGCTGATGTCAAATTAAGGCATTTGTGTAAACTGCTTGGCTGTTCTCTAATTCTCAGGCTATAGAGCAGAGGGAGACCCTTATGCCAGCAAAGGTGCCCTATGGAAATAAAAGGGTCTGTCAGGATAAAGGGGAACGGTTGGCTGTGATCATTCCTTCCCTGCACTACCTGCTTTTTTACTTAGGGATAGAATAGAGTATAAGCTGCCTCCAGGACATGTATCAGCTTTATTAGATGCATTAGTTACGTTCCAGCTCCTGGTCTTGCAAGTGTAATGCCTCCAATTGTATCCGCAATTATATGCCTTCTTCTTCATTCCTAGCCTGGCTGTCCAGGCTGCAGCGGCATGGGTCAACAGAGACCACTGCTCAGACTGGGTTTTCTCCCAGACCTGTTCTGGTTTTCTGTTCTCCAACTTGTGCCTTGGTGGGTTTTTCATAGCAGCGGCCTGACTCTGCCTTTTTGAACAACCCCTAAAATCGCTGCAGAGAAGGTCAAGGAGAGGGTGGGCTTGACTGGCTGTATGGACCAACTGGAGGAAGCCAAGGATGGAGAGATCTGAGAGGGGGCTGGAGGTGTGAGAGTGGCTGGATTAGGAAGTATTTGGGGCTAAAGGGCTTTAATAGGTGGGGGCACTGGGTTGAGAAGCCCAGGTAGGCCCAGCAGGGTACGATGTATATTTTGGGAGCCAAAGGGGTGAGGTGACGGGGAGGGAGTTACTGGGTAGTAAGTGGGCACTGCCAGGTGGGATGCTGCTTTGGGGCAGGGTCATGTGCACAGAGCTACTGCCAGGTAGTAAGTAGCTAACTTATTGCTATTAACTAGTAAACTATTAAAAGCTTGTATAAATCTGTAAATTAGTAAAACTGTAATTCATATAAATGTTTCCTGTCCCTTATTCATTACAGGTGTTCAGGGAATTCAGGACAGCTTCTAATAAGCAAATCTTTCTTGGAATTTGTTTTAAAGGTCATAAAGATTGAACAGCTCTTGCTCTGCTTCAGAAATGGGTAATGAGATTTCTTTGTTCCAGAATGAAATGTCTTTCTTTTTACAGCACTAGTAAGAAGTTTCTTGTTTCTGAGCAAAATGGCAGGTTGAGAAGACGTTATGGATGAAGAACAAGCTGGGGTGCTAACTGCAGGGCCTTTTTTCCCTTCTGGTTAGAAGGGGAGAGTTGGGGAATTATGGTAGGTGTGGTGGAGTCTTCAGCAGCAATAATTTAACATCCTACCTTTGCTTGGGAAATTATTCATACTTCAGTGTGAAGATGGATGGAGCTTGTACACTCATCACAGAGGTTTCGCTTCAGTGGTCTGTTCTCTTAGATGTTGGCATCGATAGCTGAGCTGTTATCATTTCAGTTCTCCTGTGTATTGATGTTGCGCTGCTGTACAGTGTGTTTTTATCAGTATTTCAGATAGGCTTGACTTAATCCAGCAAATCTATATATCCATGTAGTGTCCGTGTGAATTGACCTAGAAGGGCATTTACAGATTTGCCCACAAAATTACAGCCCAAACTTTTCTGAAGTATTCAATTACCTTCCTTGGGTATTTATTCAGAAAAGCAGATTCCCAAGAAAATGGGATTATTTCTTGCACAATTGGATCCACCCTTCAGCAGGTAAATTAGGATGGAATGTGTACAGAACAATTCATTCATTATGAAAGTGGTTATGCTATCAAAATCTTAAAAAGGTAAAGCGAGGAGAAATGCTGCAGCCTTCCAAAGCTTTTTTTTCTTTACCTGTAGAATGTGTTGATGCTAAATGACGTATACCGTGTCTGTTCTCTTTGCTGTCTGATGAGACCCTGTTCAGACATTCACATACATATTGAACAGATTAATTCTGGAAAAAAACAAGTCACCTTCCTCATAAGGTTCTTGTTGTGACTTGGCCATTTAAAACTTGTATATAAATTCAAAAGGAAGGTGGGGAAGATTTGTATGTTCCACAGATTCCACGGAGGTTAATTGCTTTCCCTCTTCAAGGAGCTCTTATCATGCAGAAAAAGAGCAATCCCACTGAAGAGCTAAGTATTTGAGTCTAGCCTGAACACTAGCAGAATACAAAATGCTTTGGATGAAGAAAGATAGTGTAAGATTGAGCTCTTACCAAGCTACAGTCAGGCTTGCTTGAAGTAGGTTGCTCACATTATTGATCTAATGATACAGAGATAAATTAGTCATTACATTCCTGCAGCTGGCATGAGAAGTGAGGACGTTGCCTCCAAGGGTTTCAGTGAGCCCAAAATCACACTCCCTGTGCGATGATGGAAACGTTTGCCTTGTGCAGTTTTCAAGCTCAAGTAAGTAGGTTTAAAAGCTGGGCCATTAGCATTGTCTGTTCCAGCTGGTACACGTCACAGGCCATAAAGCTTCATGGAGTGGAACCAAGTAGGGGATTTGGGGTTTCATTTGATCTCAGATTAGGAAGTGGAGATTGAGGCAGAAATTCAATGGTTCACCTTTGCCTCTTCCAAGGCCACCCATTGTGGAGCTTTTCTGGCTTTGGTGATGGGATAAGGTGTTCTTAAATACTCACAGCTGCTAATTTCATAATTTCTGTTTTCACAATATACGTGGTTTTTGGTGGGTTTTTACCAGCATCAGGAAAACATCTTTGTACTTTGTAATTTTGTACTTTTTACTTTTGTACTTTGAAGGCAAATGAAATTCAAACACAGACCCCAGTCTCTGGGTGGCATGATCTCCTTCAGCTGTCTGGAGCTGGCAGAGCAATTCTGAGCCTTTAAAATGCTTTTAATGCAAGAATGCTGAGCCATAGCTCAGCAAACATCTTCCATTAAAACCTGGGAGCCCCCTTCCCACCTTCCCCACCCATGGCTTCACTGTGGATGTCATTACAAAGCTGGTGTGTGAATCACCTGTGTTCTGCATGAACTTATGCAGATTTTTGACTAATGGTCAAAATGATTTCTTCTGCAGTTCCAGTAATTTTTCCAGTTGCCATTTTATTTTTCTTTGAACCCTGAAACAGGGTCAGGGGAGCACTTAAACCCTGCACTTGTGTGGATTGAAATCTGTGAGCTATTCACGCTGTGGGCAGCGTGAGGGAGAACCTTATGAATTTGATTTCGCAGGGGAGGCATTTTTAAGTCCTGTTGAATGAATGTTTGCAATATTGAGTACTTTAATGGAGTCAGCCTGCCAGTTGCTGACAGTGTTTTCAGCAACCTGCCATCTCGCTCAGCCAGAATAATTTAAAATTGACATGGTGCTGGAAATGAGGAGGCTAAGGAGTCCAGATTCGCTGACATATCCGTATGTGGGCATGTTTTAAATACATCAGGATAATCTTGCTTGGAAGTTCTGTACATCAGTGCTGCGCATCTAAGTGTGTTAGAAAATGGGACACTTGTATTAGGACAGTAGTTTCTAGAGACACCAGAACATCGACGAGTACTTTCTAAGCTATTACGAAGCATATAAGCTACCCTCTGCTGGATGGGATGCGCCACATTGCTTATCTCTCGTGGTAACTGAATTACAGGTTTCATTTTGCTAGGAAGAACCATCGTGGGTTAGCGAATATGTGTTCCGCTCCTGAAGATCCCAGAAAGCCACCATCTAAACAACCATTTCAGCTATAATAGCCATGAGATCATGTGCACATTTGCCAAGCATATTTGACAGTGAACTTCTTATTCTGTCTTGTCCACTCTTTTTTTTCAAGGCTTGGTTATTTTATAATCCTCATGTTTTTGGCTAGAGTAGTAATTTTTAATCTTTTTTTGTGTTCTTACTCCAAAAAAATGTCCAGTGGATCTGCAGACTATTTTAGGAATTTCAGCATGAATAGTTTTCAAAACACAAAGTTTAAAAATATGCACTTAATATTTTGGGAGGCCTGAAATATGGCAAAACAAGCTCCCCTGGGTGCTACATAGAAAATCACAAATTCCATAGTCTTTCTCCAAGGAATGTGTACAAGGGATACCTTGAGACTTGGGTGGCGTATATTACTTTGCGTGTCAGCAAGGACACATAGGGTTCCTAGAAAGGGCAATTCAGAGAAAGAGATTAACTTTCCTTGTTCAAATTTCCCCTTGGAGCAGCCTCTCTCTCTCTCTCTCTCCAGTGACAAGAGAGGGAGCTGGTAAATTAACAGAAGTCATTGCGAATGCATCCCTCTGTGTCCTGAACATGAGAAATGGCACAGACATCCCTTGAGTGTGACAGTAAGGATGCTCATTTCAGTATCTTGAACACGTTTCAGTTGTGATAACAGCATTGTTGATTCACCTCGTTTTAATTGGCTGAATTAACTTCCTTTCCAGGAAGAGTACCGAATTGTATAACTGCCTAGCACAGAAAAAGTTACAGGATCTGTCACAGAAAATGGAAACTGCACCTTATTTTACTGCTATGTACTGACAGCTGTACACATCTGTCACAGGAAGGGCTGGTTTTGTATTTTCCAGGTGATAGCAGACAGGTTTGGGAGGGGTTGCGTTGGGGAAGTGGGAGAAGAAAAAAGGAGGATGCGGGCTGTAGCTCAGTAATTAAGAAAAGATGTACGTGACTCACCCTCTTCTAGCAGCACTGGAGAGGGAGACGGAAACTCGTCTTTTAATCCTTCTCATTGCTTCTGTGTCCGGCCTCGTTCTTGGAGTTTTAAATTAAAGGATCAAATGTACAATCTGGGAATCATTCCAGATACGCTTTTGAAGCACTGTTTGACTATTACAAAACTGGTTGTGCTAAGCAAAGTGCAACCTCTCTGTCCCTGCTCTAGTGAGTGGACACTTCTGGCTGGAATTCCTTATCCCCAGTCATGGATTCTAGTTATTTTCCCCTGGAAGGCCCACGTGATCCTGAGTTGCATCTTGAGGGTTCTCCCCAGCTTCCTGCTATTCACCTTGCTGCTTGTCTGCTGTCCTGTGTTGGGGAGATGGGAGGAGACAAATACTTAAAAATCCCCTGAGAAATATAAATGCTAGATAGTTAGTTGTTCATGACTGTTAATATCCTAAAGCAGCCAGCGTTGAGATGCGTCCACATGCCTGGCTTCTCTTTCCTCATCTCTCCAGACAAGGTAGCCTGGCTGGGCCACAGCCTTTTGTTGTAAAAGGCAGAATCTCCTGCCTGAAACATAAAGCTGAGGTCTTGGATAACAGCTCTTGCTAAAGAAGCTTTGTAAGTAAGGAAGTTCTAAATCTACATGTGGGCCTGACTTCAGTTTCGTATTAATTTCCTAAAATCTCCTGGCACTTTAAATGAATCAGGGTGTTCTCCAAATCTAATGTTAAGCAGCTGCATAACAGCACTCCATGTAGTACCACCCTGGAAGTAATTTATTTTGATTGATAGGTGAAGTGGTACCTACCCCCTCGCCCCCCATCTATCACAAATATGCATTGGCATAATGTTTTTAGATCATTAGTAGGTACCACTTGTGTATAGAAACTTATCTAGATGTACGCAATATAACGTTCTCCGGGGTTTTCTGGCAATTTGCTGGCAGAGACAGAGTGCACAGTGTAGCACAGTGTGTTTTGTTTACTGGCCTCTGCAGCTCTGTTAATGTGCTTGCTGAGCATAACAGTAATATGCAGTTCTTGTAGCATCACTGCAGACAGTGCTAGACGTAGGATCGCGCTCAAATTAATACAAACTTGAATTGTTTCTTTGATCTCCCCAGACTTCCCGCAGGCTGCTGTTGCTGGTTTTTTCAAAGTCATTAAGCGTTGGTCATAAAGAAAATGCTGGCTTTTGGGCCTGTGGTTGACTGGCTAGAAAACACATCTGTCAATGAGATGATGGAAAAAAAATCACTTTGTTTAGATCAGACACTCTGTGGGCATGAGAAAAAATAATTGAGGGCAAATTGTATCTTCTGGGTCTAAAAATGGGTAATAGCAACCAACCTAGTGTCCCAGTAGTTCTGGAGGGGAGTTACCACTCTGCTGAAATGAACCATGATTTCAGTAAATCATGATGTAAATGTCCCTTTAGCTTTAAAGCTTAGGTGGCCTTAAGAGAATAAACATGTTTGGCAATACAGTCCAATTATTCTACTCGGATTTATAGCCTTACAGCTTCAGTTGAATTTTACCACTGAAAGAACAGGATGAAATCCAAGGGTATTCATGTGTTCCCAGATGTTGCTGTGAGATAACTCTTGTTCCCAGCTGTTATCAATTCTAGTGAAATAGCCTTTTCATTCAACCTAGCCAACAGCCTTTAAGCCAAAGATGAGACTTCATCTGTTCTATTCTTTCAAAAAGCACAGGGATTGTGTCTAAATGCTAGTTTGAAGGAAGACAGAGTAGTTATGTTAAACCAGCAAGTGATGAAGCCACTGAAGTACCTCTCATTCAAGTGAAATGTTGTTTGCCAATTGTACTGGGATATAAATCCTGGGACTGCTAAACAAGAAGTCTATTACGGAGAGTGCATTAATATTCGTGAAGCGCTTTGTGATTCCTGGAGGAAGGATGCATTATAAATACAGGTATTATTATTAGCAAAGTTTATTTATGTGCTTTGAAGACGTTGTTTGTCAGAATTGGATTGCTGCAAGGCTGAGTTCACTGTTCTGCCCAGACTCACGACAGGTCTGGGCACCATCATGCTGCGCTTAGCCCAAGTAGGTTGGCACTGCTTGGGATGCCACTGGCCAACTCTGTTTAATCACCAAGTGTACCATCAACTGATGAAGTTGGCAAGAACATGCTTGTGCAGTGGAGGTGCCCTGCATAAGGTATCTTGGTGTCCTAAAGTTATGTGACTGCCTAAATGTTTCCATCTCTCCTTTGTATAAAGAAGCCTAGAAATAATAAGGCTTAAAGGAGGTATTTGTGGTTTTCTTCAGGCTTTGGTAGGAATGGATGCAAGGTTTAAATCCAGAATTTCTAGCTATTTCTGGGGTTGCAGTATTCTTCCCGTTTTCTTCTTGTCTCCTTCCCTTCATACAGGGTTTTCAAAATCAGATGTAGTGCCACTGTTGGGTAGCTTCTAATACTGCACTGCAGATAGAAGACTCTAGTAAAAGTAGTGGTGTTTCTTCCAAACAGATAAAAAAAGAATGACTGAAAACATTATCTTTGGCTAAAATAAAAGAAATTGCTCTCTTCAGATGTATTCCTAACAGAAAAGCTGCAGTGTCTTTTCAGTGAGGTTATTGAAATAACCTTTTTTATGCAGCACATGAACAAAAACTGAACTTAAGCTGTATTATTCTTATCTTTGTGAAGAAGCTCAAGCAAGAATACCAGAAAGTCCAAGCAAGATATTTTAAAATATGCATTTTAAAGTAATTCCCAAGTCACCAAACAGCATGTTTCTCATCAATAAGTACATACAACTGACTAATTTGTCTTTAATAGGATTCAAAGTGATTTCTTCTTTGTTTTTAACACCAGAACCTTTAGGTAATTTTAAGCTTCGGGGGGGGTGGGGGGGTGGTGTTGGTGGAGTAATTCCTTTCCTTTCTTCTTATCAGCACCAGAAATCATTTTTTCTAGCTGCATAAATTTTCTCCCAGTGCATCCTGAGATGCACTGAGAGAAGGCATCCTGCCTTTTTGGCAGTCAAGAATAACCAATCAGCCATCTTTTGTAATGCATTGTCTCTTTATTTGTATTCAGCCAGTCTGCAATTTGCTGCCTTGAGAGCAGCAAATACTCATCATGTTAATTCATTTCTCTTGTTCTGTGCAGTTCGAGTGACATTAATTCATCCCTTTGCCCATTTCGCATCTGATTAAGGACTACTACTTCCAATGTAGAGATGGAATTGAGGAGCTGGGATTTCCTTCCTTATGAAGAATAGCAGTGTAATGGGTCAGGATAGTATTTACAAGCTTGCCAAAGGATAGTTTCTGAGTCTCAGCTAGTGGCAACATTTTATCTATAGACAGCAATGTAAAAGTTACTTTGTAAAAAGGACCTCGAATCTATTTTTCAGGTTAATTTCTAAAGCAAATACAAACATGCCAAACATAGAGCTATAATCCCCAGATCCTTAGGGGAAGAGATCTTCTTGTGATGTCAAAGAAATTTAGAATCAAGGCAAAATATATGTGATACTGTTTGCACATACCTTGAATGAGGATTTCTGGAGAAGGCTTAATGTTCACATTTTGTAGCTTATTCCAGGCTGAGATTTTCAAAGGCAATTGCAGTAAGAGTTACATGCCTACCCAAAAGGTATCCACTGCAGTATAGATGTTCATATAGGCAGTGCCTTAGGTCAGGTGTTAATAAAACTTATCTTACTGTCCTGTACATGTACAAGAGTCCTGTGCCAGGACTCTTCAATTATTTTGTTTCCCTCCTATGTACTGTTCTCCCTCTCAGATCTCAGGCTGTGATTAGCTTGGAACTGATGCTTTGGTTTTTTCCCTGTTTGTCTCACGAAGAATTTTCCACCTGTAAATCTATATTGCTTTCAGAGCCTTTCTCTAGTGGTAGTTTTAATGATGAATTTTGTGTGTCCGAAGGGTAAAAGTAGCAGCTTCATTCCATTGGCATTCTCCTGAACTAAGTCTTACATCTATAGTAGAAAAGAAACTTTGAGTTTTATTTTCCTACTTCTAGTTCCTCTGCTTGAGATTGGAGATAGTCATATTGTGCCAGGTGATTCATACATTCCGTGATTTACAGAGATAAGATAAAAATGTAAGAAAATAAGAAAAAATAAAGTAGAAAATAGATCTCTTAATATAGTGTCTTAGCCATTGTTATAGTACCATAACTGCAAGGGAAATCAAGTTAATATTTTTACTTCATAAAATGAATGCAGCTTTTAAAAGCGCAGAAGATAAAAACAAGTTCAGCCTGCTCAGAAGACCCCATGAAAAGAGCTGGAAGGCTTCTGCAGTCCTGCGTTAGATCTCAGCCAGAGCCACACACGCTGGCACAAGGCGCTCGCCCTTGACGAGGTCACCAAGCAAGGCCAGCCAAGATGGAGCAGCTCTCCAGAAAAAATCTGACTGCTGACTGTGCTCTGCACCTCAGCACCTGGGGCAGGAGGTGGTACCATCTCTTTTCTCTTATTACGGTTGTTTCTTTTTGTCTTGCTGGAGCGGCGCAGTGTGACAATTCACACATGAACCTATCTCCATGGCAATGATTTGAAGTCATACCCCAGTTGAAGGCCAGATCAACTGGAGAACAGCAGCGTGTGATAATAGGGTTTTCTCTGAGGGCTAGGGGAAGGGCTTAGTACCCCGTACCTTTCCATCTCTTGCTTAAAGCTGCTGTACTTTTCCTTTGACAGCTGGTCATATCAAATATGTTTCCTGTCTCTCAATTCTTAACTCATTAGGGCAATGGATACTCTCTTTGAAATTAGCTCTTCGGCTTACGACTCCGAGTAAAAATCTTTGGCCTAATGCATACAGGCTTCACCACTTGAGAAACCTGACCGAAGACCTTCATCTGTGTCTTTCATTGCCATCCATGTTGTTATCTGTCCAACAGCCGGCGCTAACACTATATTCTGAAATAGTATAATGCCATGTTTACGGAGTAATGATGTTAAAAAAGCGAGGTCTGTTCAGTTAAAATTCTAATAGCATATTGAGTCTTGAAAGAGATAGCTAGTAATGCACAAAGTGTTGAAATATATGTACATTACTGTCTATTTTTTGATTCTAAAACATGAGAGTAATGCCAGGCAGTATATCAGCAGCAGTTATCAGCTGTCACCATTTGTTTGACAAATTACTAATTGCTCTATTTCAAGCAAATGTTTTCAAAGTAGGCAACACAAATAACTGATTTTTGCTGTTTATTTGGAGGCTGTTTGTTTCGTCACAAGTAATTCCAAGCACACGCAATACTGGCCAGTTAAGAGAGTAAGACAGCTTTATTTTGTGTAAAAGCCTTCATGCAAACTGTATCCCCAGATGCCTCATGGTTTTGTCATATGGTCTGTTTTTTTTTTTTTAAAAAAAAAAAAAAAAGAGGTGAACCCAGTCTGAAATATCTGGGTTTTGCTTTGTGTGTCTGTAATTTTGAAGAGGTCGGTTCATGACAGCAGTTTAGGAGTATATTTGGGGATGAGGGACAAACCAGCCCTACGTGCAGTGGTGTCACTTTCTCGGTGATAAAGAAAGGAATTTAGTTTCGATCAAGGGGAGGCAAGGTATACTTCCAGATTTTTAAAAGCAAGTGATTTGCTGAAACATAAGTAGAAGTCTGTTCCAGATGGCAGGATTTGCAGAGAGAAAGGCTACTGTATTTAGCAGCAACAAGATTAACTGAATAGGCCAGCTAGAAGCAAATGTTAAGTCAAAATGGAAAGCAGAGAGACTGGAGATGCTGAACGTACAAATTGTCATGAGCTACAGCCTGAAATCAGTGTGTGACTCGGAAGTTGTTTGGGTGTTGTGCAACATGGTTGTGCTTCTGTGCAAAAGGAAGGAGGAAAGGAATGACTGTTTATGCATGCAGTGAGCTGAAATCTGACAGGTGTGCTGTAATCAAGAGAGGAAAGGAAGGTGTTGATAAAGGTGACGTCCAAGACATGAGGAGGTGCTGATGCATATAGAGTTGCAAGCATAAAAGAGAAGGAAAAAACAGCAGCCATTTGTGTTGTCAAGACCTTTAGGAATTTTTCTAGTTTGCCTTTCAAGTAATCTGTATCTCTTTGTCTTCAGAAGTCGTAAGGGAGGCTAAATGTAATCACACACATCATTTGAAAGTTTGTGATGTTTCCCAGTGGAGTTGTCCTGCTGCCAGTGCAGCCACTGAACAGAGCAGTGGTCTCAGAGCCCTTTCCCTTCCTGTTGAGACGGCTGTTTGTTCATCGTAGTCATAAGAGCTGGAGTTTTGAAAGAAATGCGTCTGTGTGAAGCAACCAAGTGCCATACCAGTCTAATGGAAGTTGTCATCTAACTCCTGTGGGTATCTCAAAATGTTTGCGTAGGAGTGTAAGAGACAAGGCAACAGCTGCATTTCCTGCAGTTGTGTTAGACTAGAGCAGGGAGATGAAGATGGCTGAATCCCGACATCCATCCTCCTACATTTATGCAAGCACGTAAGCAGAAGCACAGAAGCAGTTATATATGAGAAAGGGTTAAACATTTGAAATGGAAAGTTACGATGTTAATACCATCAAGTATAAAATGTGCAGATGAAAATGTTGTGCTATGGCAGAATTTGCACGATCCCTGATGTTTCCTTCTGTGCACTTATTTTGGTGTCTGGATCTACCTGTATTGCTTCTGCCCTCAAAACTGTCTTGTCTTACATGTCTAAAACGTGCATTCTTGCCTAGCCTAGGTCAAAGCGTGAAGTCATAATTATCTGTGGACTTTCTTGTATATTTGGCTTATTAGTGGGCCAGTGATCTGGCCTATAACTGGCAGCATAGGTCTGTAAATTACCATTACAGTACTAACAGGAATAATTGCAGGCAGTAGGGCTGGTAATAAACTGCATTTTTATGTTATTCAGTAACAGCAGTGTTTTATCATTCATTTATTGAGGAAAAATTACTGAGTACGATTCCTGCCAAAGGCACAGTATGCAGTTCACCAGTGACATGTAAGTAGAACATCAACTTATAATATTGTTGGGGAAAAGGTAGTTTAAAAGATACCTAACAAAAGAATAAAACAATTAAAAATAAAAACAGAGCATAACAACAGTAAACAGTCTGAAATGTATGGCCATTGCACTGATGTGTGCTCCTTCCTTCTTCACCCCCACTCTGCCTAGGTATAAGCTCTGCATGTTTCAGTTCTTTGCCTTTGCAAATTTCCAAGAGACACAACAAAGAAAACTAAAAGCTTGGGGAGTTCATAGAGATGGCAGGAATTTTCACTACAGGCGCTGTGAAGAATCCTGATTGATTTTACACTCCCTGCTCTCCCAGGAGCACTCACCACGTTGCAGAGTAATGGCTGACGAGCTGATTATAAGCTTAAAAAAATAAGGGCTTTTATACATGCTTTTATGATATGCAGAACAAAAGAGCCTGTGATATTCACGCATTTTGCCAAAACATGGTCGAATTTAAAATGCAAATGCTTTAACTTGTTACCAAGTTAATGGCCTGTCTATAAAAATAAGGGCTGGGAAACTGTTTCTGGCCAAGTTACGTACCTCTGAAACTGTAGACTTTATTACAAGTTTGCTAAACGCATACTACAGTGTCAATAGTGAGAAACAAGATAATGCATTTTATCTGAGATGTTATTAATGAAATATTATTCCAACTTTTTTTTTTAAGCTGTGTTGTAAGGACTCAGTTCTTGCCCTCCCACCCCCTTCCTTTAGCTGGGACTATTGGGACGAATGCCCAGAGATACTGGTGTAGCAAGCAACTCCCACAACAAGTTTACGCCTTCTTTTCTCTTGCAGAAAAGCCTTGTGTTATCCCCACCATGACCTGCTGAAATTGTAAATACTGTAGATGCCAGTATGTGCTCTCTTGGGGGAAGAAAAAGTTGCTGGCTTGAACTAGGGCTTTGTCTCTGATAAGTTCCCCAGTAGCTGTGGCACAAGTGCTGACAGAGGAAACAATCTGTGTGCTCATTTCTTTCCCTTCATCCTTCTATTGAGAGAAACACCTGCTCCTAACCTTATCCAGGAAGAGAGGCAACAGATGCCATTCAGGACACATTTTGCTCCTGAACAAGTATATGCAAGAAGACCAGAAACCTGATTAATTTATGCCTTGTGTCTTGTGGTTGGGTGAGAGTGATGCCACACGTGGAGATACTATTTCAGCAGACTGCAGGACCGGTGCCAGTTTGATGTTTAATAGGGCGTATGCTGGTGCTCAGTAATAATCAAGGATAATATTCACTGCTGTAAAAGGCCTTTCTCTGAACTGTTGGATCTTTTGGATGCTGATACATTCAGTGACACACCCCAGTTTAAGTCCAAGTGGTTTTTAGACATGTTTCTATGAAATTACATTAAAAGAACAATTCCAGGTAAAGTCATTCTGGATTACAAGTAGGGTAACTTGCCTAAACTGTGGATTATGAAATTAGTGACTGTAACAAATCAAGTGGTTGGGGTGAAGTTTTCCTGTGTGGGCTGTCTGGAAAGTGGAACAGGATGGGAATGTTAAATCCATTAAGCCCCCCATTGTGGAGATGATTGAAGTCATTGTCCTCAATACAGATGTTAAGCTGTGCTGTGTGATGCATTCACTCGCCTTTGCACAGCATCTGTGCTCTGGTATTTGGTGGAGGGAAAAAAACCCAAAACATCAATGAACTACAGTTGTGATTACATTGCAACTTAAAACTACTGTGTGGTGTTTGGTGACTGAACATCTAGGTACTCCTGATCCACCAGCTTCCTGGAAAGAAAGTAGATTTCGCAGCCAGCACAGGCTTACCTTTCACTTGGGAAAAGCTTGCCTCAAATTTCATGTTAACTGCCTCTTTCCTACCCTGCTTGCCATTTCACGCTACTGGCTTTACAATGTGCTAAGTAGGATCAGACTTTGAAATGCTGAAAACCTTTTGTTTCATTTTATCTGAGCTAAAAATGGGGAGGTGTTCTGAGATGACCTCTTTCTGGCTGGAGCACAGGACCATTTCAGCCATGCCTTTGTCAGCAGAGCTGACCTCATTTTAACCTGACAGAGCTGCTTAATAGTGAAACTACCCTGTGGAGAGCAGCTCACAGGTAAATAAATGAAGAGAAAGCTAGCTGTGATGATGCAAATCTACATAAATGCCTGCTGATACACCTTTCATATAAGAAATGGTGTTTCTCAGACTTTTGCTAAGAACTTTTTCCCTGTGAGGACAGTCAGGCAGGGAACAGGTTGCCCAGAGAGATCATGCCATATCCATCCTTGGGTTTTGAGACCCAACGGGACGAAGCCGTAGGTAACCTGGTCTCTCCTCACAGCTAAGCCTGACTTGAGGAGAGGATTGGACTAGAGACTTCCTGAGGTCCCTTCCTACGTGAATTTTCCTGTAATCCTATGAAAATCTTCAAAGAAATTAAAACAACATAAGAATGGCTGCTTAGGAAGAGATGTGTGTAATGTTCATGAATGGCAAAATTTCTCTGTAACTCACATAATAGCTCAAAACTGCAACTTCAGTAGAACTGTGCATCAAATGCGCTCTACATCAGCTTGGCAAAGCAAGCTTTGGGACTTTCGAATCTTTACATTTCAGTTGCAATATTTCCAAATTTTTTGCCATCATATACACAGGAACACTCGCAGAAGTGATCTCCAGTTATATTAACAGCAACTCTCTTTGTATCATCCCTATGGAAATCAGTGCGTTGGTCCAAGGAACAGCATGGTATTGGTGCAGAAGAGCTGAGGACGGACTTGTAATAGTCAAAGTAGTTTATGCATTCACAGATTTCCTGATTTCTACTCCTCAAGTGTCAGGACATAGTGACTTGGTCTGTGATGACTTCCAAAAGTCAGGCAAGGGAAATTGCTATGAAATGGTTTTTAACAGTACCTGGAGTTAACCCTTTAGTGAGGATTTTCAGGAAAGCAGTTAGAGTGGAGGTGGGTTGCTGACTTTTGTGTTTAAAGCGGAGAAAAGGGAAAAAACATGTCTTTGTCACCTGCAAACCTCATTTATCAAGCAGCCAGTTGGATCAGATTTTGGAGCTAACAGACCCCACTGTTAGGAAGATTTCCTAAATTGTTCTAGTTCTTTCCTTGCTTCAATTCTATTTCAGCATTTTCAATTCTGCATTTATGTGCCATTTGTTTTCATCCTAAGGGATGGTCCGTTACGTAATCCTTGTTTTCAGGGACACGTTGGGCCAAACTTCCCTTGTTAATTTTTAATCTGTCCTTGTCAGGTAATACCTCTCGTGCCTTTAAATAATTTTTGTTCTTCCAGAAATCACCCAAAACCTGAAAGCTTGTACGCACAGCAGCTCCCTTAATATAAGCAAATGATAAAAGTGAACAAGGCAGCTTAGAAATCCACAACATATACAGGTTGTTGGTGATGGAAACAGGCTGACACGTAATCAAAGTTGCATAGGTGCATAAACTGCTTGTGTTTCATATTTGTTGAATAAAATTAGTGAGATGATAACATTAGTGAGATGACCACGATGGAAGAAGCGTGTGATTATGTTTTTTTCCATTAGCAATTTTGATCAGGAGAAAACTGGCCTTTTGAAAAGCATTTAGTAAACCTAAATGTCCTTTGAAAGATAAAAGAAGAGCCACTGTGGCTTGCTTTGAGATAGCGGCAGAAGTTCACTGCAAGTCTGCTAACAGTTCGTATCGGAGTGAAGGGACATACGGAGATAATCTTTCATAACAGAGATCTCGGAATGAGGCCAGCGTTACATACCATGTCCTGCACATGCTGCTGGATGCTTTGCATGAATAAGATGTTAATGAAGTCGTTGCCATCTATTTTGGCCTGATTTGGAAATGAAACCTTACCGCTTTCTGTAATGTCTCACAAAGCATTCATCCTCCTTCCTACATGCAGATCAGCACAGATTTCCGCTTCCTTGTAATGATCCTTTTGGGAAGCCGTGTGGGTCCTTAAGGGGCTCTCATGTCATACATGTTTCATTTAAGTGTGTATCAGCAAAATGTTTTTCAGAAAAAGCGCTAACAAGTTTGCAGTCTGAGGAACAGACAGTCCGTAGGACCATTGCAGCTCTCTGTTTTCAGCTTTTTCTTCTACCAGTATAATGTGCAGAACATGACATAAGCGAAACTGAACAAATAGTTGGGGAAATCCACATGCCTGTCAACAAAATTGGATGTTATACATCCTGAGACCTTTCTGTCATACAATGTTTTGAAACAATATTCCAACCTAACTCAGATCAAAACATTTGTGTATGTCTGTATTTGTGTATCCATACATATATATGAATACACATACAACTGCATATGTGTACGTATGCTCATTTGAAGATCCATAAAGTAAGAGAGGAAGTTTACAGTGTCAATTAGAAATTTTTTTATGATAGTCTCAGCAGCTGTGATGTGCTGTAGAGTAGGAGGAGACTACTGTACAGGTCTGCTTTTTATTTGCTAGAGCAGGCTTTTAACCAAACATGCAGCAAAACCTCCAGCCCTGTTTGTTTTGAGCTGTTTGAGTTCTGCATAGAACCGCATTTACGGGAGCTCAGCTTCTGCCTCCAAAGAATCTGGTGGTGATCACAGCCAGAAAACTTTAATGGGCAAGAAGTGCCGGTGTGACCCAGTATACAATTAGTATGTACCTTGCCTTGGGATCAGAGCTGTGTTTGGGCAGAAGATGATGCCTGGCAGGAATTCTGGTGTACGGAGGTTGTATTTGCACCTTGCCCTTCATTGGACGTGAGATGGGAACACAGTTCATACTGCCCCCGCCTCTCGGGAAGACAGGCTTCCTATGCATCCCATGGGGACCTTCCCTGGACGGCGTACAATGTTCCGGCTCATTTGTGGCTCCTCAAGGGGCGGTGATAATTTGAGAAGCTTCACTGGGGATGTGGGCATTTCTAGCTCTAGGAGAATGAAAGCCAACAAGCAAAGGGAGTGGGAGACACCTTTTCCCCCCATCACTCCCATCTTCTTCTGTGCCTCAGCTTGGGTATAACACTAATAAGTATTTTTGAAACCTTTAAACAGCTCTAGAACAGTGAGCATTACCAGGGAGCCCAGGCAGTAGTGTGGTTGGAGTGGGAAGGATCAATTCTGTGAATGTATTCATTTGAAAACATGCTCTATTATTTCCTTTACGAAAGTCTACTACCTGTTGTGATAGAAGGCAATTTCCATTCGTATGTCCATGGAATATAAAATGAGTCATGTATTTGTTTGGAGGAAAAAAAAAAGGCATAGCAATATTGTATAATATGAAGCTAGAATTAGATATATCAACAGTGCATCGAAATATACAAAATATTTTGCTTAAACTAAACCTACAGAATGATGTCATGTTAATATTGATAGACTAAAACTAAATGGGAATTTTGTGCCTGCTTTCTATTTTCTCTTGTTTCATTGTCTTGTTCACCAAGGATTCGGCCGCATTGTCTGTGTCATTCCTAACAAAGATGTTCTGAGCATGACTATGTAATCTTTGCTAACTACTGGAAGTCCCCAAGGGCATCCCACTGTTCAGCCTGAGATCAGCCCTGTCTTTTTTCGGCCTGCATTCTCTTCGTCATGGGAGGATCATATATAAAAGCCATTAAGAGTTCAAGGTTTGCAGCTAGGATCCTCACCATATGAAGATATGAAGTCTGCTCCCAAATTTTTATTTTGTGCCTTTTTCAAGTTCATTGGGCAGTTGCTTGAGTGTTCTCCATTTCTTTTCTTTCCTGCCTCTGTTTCTGCACCCTTAAAAAAACTGTGTTTGCAGGTGAGGAGAACTGGATTCAGCAAACTGCAGTGCTTCTGAGTGTCTGTCTGTACATCAGCTCAGGGAAAGCAGACGGTCATCTGAGTATCAGCTGCTTTCTGTGGCACCCTAGGATGTTTGTGATGGGCTGGAGGCCACAAATCAAACCCGTGCTTATTTTTGTGGATAAAAATGAGGCAGTCCTGAAAGCATATGGAAGCAGAGATGAGGCTATTTTAATAGTTTTCTTTTGCTGAGATGTGCCGCAGTATCATTGTTTCAGAAAAATAGGTGTAGAAAGCCTTCAAAAACAAGTCGCTGAGAGTGAATTATTTGTGCTTATATGGCATCCTTGATCTTTGGTGACATTGATTTTATATTCTTTTTCCATTTAGCCCAAAAGTATCCTACGGATATAAATATTTTATTTTCTGTAACTTTGTAAATGGGACTTGGAGGTTTTTTTTATGCCCTACAGGAAATATATGTACAAAAGCATGAGTAGTTCAGCACTGGAACAGGCGCTTAGCTAGCTTCTGCACGCTCTGTCCTTGGAGGTTTCCAAACCTGACCTGCCTTTGAGGTTAGTCCTGCTCTGAGAGCAGAGTTGGACCAGACGTGCTCCACAGGTTGCTCCCCAACCTGAATTACTCTGCTCCTATCTAAAATCAGGATCTCCTGGAACTTCTTTAAGCAAGTAGAAGCTAGGGCAGCTGTCTACAGCCCGGGGCTGGGGGGACTCGGTGTCCCGGTAGGCTAAATTAAACATAGCGGTACTCACTGAGTGTGCAGAGGTGGAAAGGGAGGAGCCCAGGGACAGTCCCTACCAGGACCTCCCATGAGCCACGTGGGCACCTCTTTTGTTTTCCATGCCTGCAACACTACTTGTCAAGTTTCTTTGAAAAGTTTTTCATACTGCAGGGACAAACTCTGACGCCTTTAACTCCAGTAGTAAATCTTCCAGTAACTAGCTACAATTTCATCTCAGGTCACTGTCACCTTCCACTCATTCCCACAGATGACACCTCACACACATGCTCATCTCCTGGGTTGAATTCACATGCTTCTGTTTTCCATGAAATTCATGTTTTTAAATGCACAAGTAAACTCTTTAGGCTCATTCCTTACAGAACGGTTATTCTCTTATGTACTTGCACTAAACTAGTGAGTACTTTTGGTTAACTTTAAACAGTTAATATTCTCAGATAATAACCAAAATAGGTAGACACAGTGAATATGTAAAATGTTGGTTCAAATAGTTTTGCTATCTTGCTGTACAAAGTCAAACTAAGATGGAGCATGGGACTTTGCAAGGTGCTGCCTCAGGATAAATTTTATTTATATAAAATAGAATTTAAGGGTCTAAATTTTGATGTCATTGTTTTACAGATCATTGCAGGTAGCCTGTCCTTGTGCAGGAACATTTATCCAAGGGTTCTAAAATTAACTCTTGTTGAAGGAACAGAATTTTCTGAAAATTGAAGAAAATTTGAAGGGCCTTTGAGTGATAGATAGCTGCTGAAAGAAATATGAGAAATATAAACCTGTGCAAGACACTAGTGAGAATTTGTAGCTTTCAGTTGTGGTCCAGAGAAATCACAGATCCTGTGGCTATTTTGGATACATAAATCATTAGCATTCAGTCTTAGACTATTAGAGTCATTTTGCATGTCATGGTTAAAGTAATTTTGCATGTAATTATATAAACTCTTTTGATTTGGCCTGTTGTATTCTTTTAACACCAGGACTGTGTTCTCAGCACAGTAATACACAAGACTTTATTTTTATTTTAGATTTCCTTGCAATTTAGTAAGATATCAAAATGTAATTACTGGAACTACATTATAACATGTTTCTACATCCCAGAAAGGGAAGACCTTGTTATTTGTTAAATCTCTCCTAATTTCTGCTAGGATTGTATAAGATATCTGCTATAAGACATGTTTTGAACCACTGTATAAGAAGTTTCAAACACATAGAAGTCTAAATTACTAAAAAACCAACAAGCTAGAGATGAAGAAAGATGACAAAAGAGGAGCAAATAGTCGTTCATTTAGTTTGAAATTGTATCTATCTGTTTCATTGAATTAACCATGTTTTTGGCAAATACTTTTTAACTGACATACATGAAATTTCAAGTTTGGCTCTTACAGTGCAACTTAGCATTCCCAGCTGGTGATAATAACTGTTGCATAAAGTTCAGTACCTGTGAATTGTGAATTTTCTGAACTGCAAATTTCTGTGAATTTTGAATCCATGCCCTTTTAAGGAAGCATGACTATAATTGCCATATTAATAAAAATGGTGGTGTTTATTTTGAAATGTGTACTCTTTTGAAGAGGAAGTCTTGCTGAAGCAACGTCATGAGAGGATGAAACCACAAAGAACCAGAGCAGCGACTGAAGATGGCTGGTTTTGTTTTGCTCTTTTGTTTTGTATCCTTGCTCTGCGAACTCCTGATACCCTGTTTCTGCAGAGCTTGGCAGAGGGAGTAAGTCTGCTGTCAGAAAGTGTTAAGTGAAGCTGCCAAGCAGGCAGAGCAGTCCCTGATTACTGTAATCTCTGCCTGCAGACAGCTACTACTGCTGGTCTTTGCCTGGGTAATGTATTTTGCCTGCTGGAGAGCCTCCTGGTGCTGGTTGCTGTTCCAAATTATGCCTTCTTCACTGACAAGCTAGTGACCACAAGGCGGCCTTAGGAAGTTAGGACTAGCTTTGGCAGATGACACTAGGTTCTTTTACCTTCCACCTTTAGGACAGAGGGAAAATAAACAGCAAAGTTTACTTGTATTGTCACTGACATTACAAGTTTCTCATGTTAGAATATTTTCCTGAATTTTTCAAGGTCTTGGCTTTCAGATGTCTTCTGTTGCGCAGGTAGGATCGAATTTTATTCTTATGCAGCTTTATATAATTCCTGTGTCATTGATGAGATGGAGCTATTAAGACTGAGAATAAGGTGAATACTGTGTGGGTAGTAGGAAAACATGGCCTTACTATGGTAGGGAAAAAGGAAAAGAGGCATCAGTTATCATTACTTGCGTTGACTGCCTGCGATGTATTGTTGTAGTTAGATTTTCCTGTAGTATTTGAAATTACGATCCTTCTTTAAAGATGGTGATTTAAAGATGATGAAACAAAACCCACAGAACCTGCTTTGATGGTAATTGTCTGATGTTGCTAAGTTTTGCACTACCCTCACTGCATTTCCCTTAGTGCGGCACTAACAGGGTTTCCAAACTTGCGCCTGGTCACTTGTATTTTCCAAATACATCTATAAACTTGACATTTTCTGGCTTTCTGCTTAACTAGGTTGAGACTGGCTAATTGATTGAAGAGTAAGAGGTCTGGAAGACAGACAGATGCGTAGACCATACTACCATATAAGCGTTGCTTCCTCAGGAAAAATGAAGCCTGAAAATAACTCTCTCAAGGAGACAGTTATCTGCATGACTATGCAGATTACATACCTCTACGATAATTTTAACACATTTGATAAGTTATGAAAAAAGCCGATGTTCTGTACTGACTCACTAGAAGTGCAGCCAGTGGGGGAATCTCCTTTTGGAATGGGAGACATTGTAATGATGAGGGTGATGAAAAACCTGAAACTAGAACAAATCTTGATGTTCAGGAAAAAAACACGCACAATTTTGACTAGTACAAGGTCTGAGGAGTCTAATGCGGAAATGAATTCATTGTTTTGCTGAGTGATACCATCTTTCCCCAGACTGTCCTTCCTTTGTTACTTGACTGTGACCACTCCAAAGTGTGGCAGAGGAGATGTGAATATGTTTAGACCGCTCCATATTTCACCACCCTGCAGAGGCTGACAGTCGGAGTACCAAACATGGAGATAGATTCAGAAATATATCACTGTTCTTGAACTTAAGAGCTACTAAAAATAACTTACATCCACAGGAAGTCATCTAATGTCGTGCATCTGGCACTTGTGACCAACCCCTTTGGGAATTTGGGCTAGCAACTGAAACCAGATGCCTGGCACTGAGTGGGAGCTTCTCCCAGTCATGCAGGTAGTAAATGCACATTTTTTTCCTAGAGGTGTCTTATCTTTAAATTTTTTATGTCTGTGTAATCTTTTCTGTTCTAAAAGATCATCAGGAAGGGCCATCAGCAAGGCTTGCCAGCACTTTACTGTAGAGGTGGATGATGGAAAAGAAAGTGGATTGTTAACATCTAATGCCTTACGGCGCCATACAAGGCAGGATATCAGGTTTGGACATAGTTTTGTGGTGTGTGATCCCATTCCAAGACTGAAATCTAACTCAATTATTTAAAGTCACATCCATGTAGGTATAACTGTAAAGATGTTTGAGGGTACCAACTCATTTCACGTGAGGTACTGAATAGGCTTTTATTGCTTTTTAGTGGACATACACTCTATGATCATCACAGCAAATCACCACCATTTTAAAGTACTATATGCATATGTGTGCACACCCTTGAGGATCAAATTGGTATGTAGGAAGTAATGCCCTTACATCTCTCTAGAGGGTGGACCTCTAAACCATTTTCTTAATAGCATTTTAACAATCCATTAAGAGCCTCCAATCTTTTTAGCAATGAAATCCATCACTTGCTCAGCATGTGTCCTTTAATGCAGCAGTCTTGCTTAAAATCGCTACTTATCCAATTATTATTTTTTTCACTTGGTTTACAGCCAGTGTCAAAAAGTATAATGTCCACCTGCCAAGTAAATAGAAAAATCCATCTGCCCCCATTTCCATTTGCCAAGTCTAGGGTATTATCATCGCATTTGGGCTTTTTATTTTCCTGGTAACAGCAATGTTTCAGTTTGCACTCAGATTTAAATACAGATGTAAATTCATGCATTTGCCAGTGTTACTCAGTGAAGTCTGTCATAGTGTCAGTGTTTATTTAGCCTACCCAGCTACCTGGCAGTTAGCAAGCAGCAAAGCTTTTCTTCTTAATGGTACCAACAGTTGCTGTAAGAGCTGATCACCCCTTTTTCAAGAACAGAGCGGATGTATTTCACCTTATATCCGATGCTCCCTAATCTGAACCGTAACAATAAGACGTGTCCAATGTTGCTCCATATACTAGTTCTTGATTCGGAGATGGAAATTAAGGTAGAGGTATGATGCATTTTCACATTTCTCTGAGGAGTCCTTCTCCTGCATGAAAGGGAAAAGAGCGAGCTCCCTTCCAGCCACGTGGGGTTGGAGGTGAGCAGTTGTTACTGATCTCTGCGTGTACTTGTTGTTTTACAAGGACTTGGAAAGACGGTGTGGCTCAGATTAAAGTTCTATTCATAACAGGTAAATCCCACACTTATTGCAGTGTTTAGACAAAACACCAGATGAATGATGGGGAGTAAAGAGTGGATAGTAGGGCTTCAAAGGTAAGATCATGGTTTCCTCCTGGTTTCATTAAATACTTGCTTGTAAAATTTGGTACATTTATATGCATCTCTTTGCCATGTTCTAGTGCAGAAATACTGGTGAGATGTTGTCATCCAGTAGCGTGGTCCCCTATCACTGCTCTTAGTGGATGCCAGTTTGTGCGTCTCTCCATCCTTTTTTTGTGTTGTGGCTGGGGGCTTATGGGAAAGACTGCCATGGCAAAGCCAAGAGCTATTTCTCCCAGCCTTCCATCATTTTTTCACTGCTGTCCACCATCCCAGGCATATGCCGTCACTGTGCCCCAGGGAAACACTGCGGTAGCTTGTCCCTTCTAGCCTTAGTCAGAAAGATACCCTTTATCTCAGGTGATCAGTTATGAACAGGGGCTGCTAAAATGCAGGGAGCAATCCAGCTGGCGTTAGGAAGTGCTGCAGGAGAGCAACAAGCAGTCAAAGAAAGCAAGGTTGTGTGAATAATTTTGTTAAACAGAAGATGGAAGTATTTGGCTTGGAACACGTTTTAGCTGAGAGCCAGCACAATTCAGTAATAGCAAAGAAAAAAGAAAGGATAGGGGGGCAAGCCCTAGGTTGTGATAGTTCTGTCTGGAACTAGAGTAGATCTTAGAGCCTGTATATTTTCCTTAATCGGCATCTTGCGTAAGTGCCTTCAGATCTGCTCCTTCCATGTGTTAAATTAAAGATTAAAAAATGACACAGCATGATTTTATCTTCTTTTTTTCCTCAATATTTTCTTGTCAGCGTGCCCATCCATAAAATAATTTTTTTTACCTGTCAGGTTCTCATATTCAGCCTAGGATCTGGAAATGAAATGGAGTTGCCTTTTTTCTTCTTTTTTAAAGCATGTATTATTGTCAATAATAAAATTAACTCCATAATATTTTGTGCCTTAGTTACAAAAGATACACTACTCTGATTTTCATGGCCATTGGCCATCAGCATTGCTTGTATGCAGGTCTAGGAGCTCTCATTTATTTCAGGTACCATGTGTTTCTTTGTATGTCTAAAATGAAGCTAGAGAAACCTTATTCTGTTCTTTATGCAAAATGTTAAGTATTGTGGGACTCTGTATGTTGAAGATTTGGAAACAGGCTATTCATTCAGACAAGTTACATATGATCAAAACTATACTATAAGCCAACACTTGAACCCTTGGGTTTCCTTGGGGTGATAAAAGTAAAAGCTGTCACTTATTAATAGTTATTGCTTGAGGAAATACAGTGGAGGAGAAACATGAGGAGTGAAAATACAGTATTTTGGTCATTGCTCCACAAGAAGACACAGCAGAAGAGAAAATAATTGGAATTTTATCAAGAGAGAAGGGAAATTATGTGTGATTTTGTGTGTATGTGTGTATATATACACACATCTACAAATGAGTCTTGTTCGGACAACTGGGCTTCAGCAACAGAAGGCAGGAGCTCCGTGTTTTCTGGGGAATTCTCATTCATTGCTTCCAAAGAGCAGAATATAAACAGACTTTCGTCACGCTTACTCTTGCACATCAGTTGAGTGTTAACGTTAGAAATGCCTAAGCTATTGCTGTCTATTACTGTCACTGGTCTGTGCTGCCTTCTCTTTTGTCCGTAGTGGTATTCATACCAGTTCTTTGGTTTAACTCAAATAACGTAATGTGCCAGCAAGACAGTAACAGAATTTATGGGCCTGTTTTAGTGACCATGTTCAAAAGGAGGGATATCTACGCAAAGTCACTGCAATTAAAGTGCTGAAAACTGGTGGAGTGCAAAGATGAATTAGGCCCCATGCCATTATTTTTCATCCTTTTGTCAAAAAATTCACATGGTTGGTAGCAGCAACAAAAAAGGGATAGCAGCGTTTTAGGGAGTTGGAGAAGGAAGGTGAATGCGTTCCAAGAATGATTTGATATGAGTTCTGGGCAGTAGTCGGTGTGCTTTGATTCACAGGTATTCATCAGGGAAAAACAATTCAGTCTGCTGGGAGACGTGCTACGTTTTTTTGTTCTGTTTGTGGTTTTTGTGTGTTTTGTTTTTTTTTTTTTTAACCTGTGAACTTCAGAAATGGAGTGAAATGAATGTGAAATGAGTGGAGTAACTTACCTAACTGGTTGCCTCTTTCTTTGTGCTCTTAGGTTAGTCCATCTCTATTTTTTTTCCTGGTGTGATTTAAAAAGTCCTGATTCCATTGATATTTTTAAATCATTTTCTGTGTGTTTTTCTGTAAAGTGAAATAATTCTTTTTCTTGACATAGATCCAAGCTTGGTGGAGGGTGAAGCAGAAATAGCTGTATAAGCATAACTGGTTTTTAAATTAATGAACACCTGAAGAGATGGAAATGTCAAAGATAACCGACACACTTCACAGGCATGAGTTCAGTCGGTGGGAGGACACTGAGATAGCCATCGGTGCGTAAGCTGCAGACGCAGCCCTGATGAGGAAGGTAGGCTTTTGCTTGGAATATTGGGAAGCCGTCCCCTGACTAAGCATTTGGATCCCTTATTTGTATAGGGGTGTTGGGTTGTTCAGTGAAACATCGTACAGTGCAGGCCACTGGAAATGGGGCTGGGGATAGAAAGCTGCTTATGATGTTATTCATTCCTTTTGTTAATTGAAAGGGAAATTACAAACTCTAGTGCTTCAGTGTTCATTACTACTGTCTGCCAACAGAGTGTCCGTTTATCTGTGTATTCTGGGCTCTCTCTCATTCTCTTTTTAAAATTATATTGCTTTTGTTCTCATATTCTCCATTTGGCTAGAATAAGAACTACTCAGCAGTGCGTCAGACCATTCCAGGTCTTTCCCAGATCACTTTTACGGTGGGAGGTTGATGTGAAAAGAAATACTGGTCTGCCGTGGGAGCATCTATTAATGTATGCCGTAAGCCATTCTAATCAGACATGCTATGATTTTTTGTACTGTACATAGTGCTGCAGGACATGAAGAGAAAAGCAAAGCTTCTGTATACAGTCACGCAATCGTTCAGAATCCCAGAAATTAAAAATGAGACAAATCCACTAAGCCATCTTACCAAGTCCCCTCAAGCCCGTGTGTTGTGTTCCCTGCGGTCTTGTTTCCCTGTATTTTCTGTAGTTCTGTCCTGAATGCATCATGTGATGGGTTTCTGCTGTTCCCCTTGGGAGGCAGCGGCAGAGCCCAGGGGATCTCGCCATTAGAGCACTTTGGATGATACCTTTCGAGAACTGTGCAGAATCTCCCTCACTACTGTGCTGCTTCTCTGGGGTGAGTGCTGGCCGCTCATTTCCAGTTGTTACTGTGGGCTTGCTGATTACTGTATCAGATTAGACTTCCTTGTTTAAAATACACTAGGGAGAAGTTGGCTCAAAATATGGATGTTATACATTCAGTGTGTTTTGGTTTTTAAAGGCTATTTCCAGTATACCATACTTGACACCATTAACATTTCCTTATACAATTAGTGTTCCATTGCGTTTGCCATTGTCACTCAAAACAATCAGAATCTTAATTTCATCCTTTCCATTGGTATGAATAAAGAACAGGGGACTTTGAAGGACTCTGGCCAAAGCAACTCTTTGTACGGATGTAAATGTGTTGTTCAAACATACACGTGTTCTGCAGGCACACACTTAAGACCAGATGTTGAAAAGCTTCTTGTAATGTCAAAGGAGTGAAAACCAAGAGAGAATAGTTTTCTTCTCTCTTCTTACTCTTTTATTCTTTTGTGGAAGGAATTACCACTGAGTTGTAAGCTAGCTGTTTTCGCCTTTTGAGATTTTGGTGCAAGAGAAGTAGTTTGTAATGATAAGGCAGAATTATTTTCCTTATTTTGTAATTAGCAGAGGCAGTGTGCGCATAAATGACTTGTCAGTGGAACAACTGAGAAAAGAATCCATTACGTTTTATTAGCAGTAGTAATTACAGGAATACAAATCATGGTAACATTTAAAGATCCTAATTAACTGTGGCTTGACTGTACTGAGAATTTTGCACAAATCTGTGAGTTGGAGACTTTATGATTCAAAGGTGCAAGCATCTGAGGGGTAGGGAGATGTCTATAAAACACTCAAGCAAATAAATGTGGTAAGGAAGCAGTACAACTTTGTTATGGGGTAGGAGACAGAGGTTGGGACTATGGGAGTAGGAAAAAAGAGAAAATCAGGATAGTGTTGCATCTGCTTGAAATTTGAGCTTGAGCTCTCCACTGAGGAGAGCAGTCGTAGACTAAGAGCCTGTTGTGCTAAGCGCAGCATAAACACAGAGCAAAAACTAGTCCTTGACCCAAGCCGCAGTGCAGGGAAATGTGGCCATTGATGCTGTTCTCCAAAAGTTAGTAGCTGCAGGAGCATGTCCCTGTTTATACCTTCTTGTTACTACTCCACTGCTTCCCTATGCATGCTGGAATGTAGGGAATTGAGGAAGGAGAAGGTCACCAAGACATACCAAACTCCAAAATCAAATCAGTTCAACAAATTTTGATAGAAGCTGGTCTAAATTGTTCTTTGAAGCCTCCAGAATGGGCTGTGCTGTGGGGTCATCTTTTCACTACCAGTTTGTGACTAACTCTAAATGTTGCTCATATGCAGTGTACTTGGGGTATCAGAGGTGTCCGAGCTCATCATCACACTTTACCAGATTACTAGGTAATTCATGCTCCACTAATACACTACATTCCCCTTACTTGAATAAAACAAAGAAATAAAGACCCCCTTTACTCAGAGGTCAGAAAAGCAAAATTAAGGTGTCCTCACAGAAGTTGTAGCTGTGAGCTACAATTTTTCAAATTGCACAGACTGGTGGAAGTCAGCCGGAAAACACAAGAGCATTCGATCAGAAATATGCTGGTTTATTCCAAGCCTCATACAGAGCTAGGAATTTTGTAACCTCCATCTTTGTGAAGTGTTTTGATTTCTGCAACAGTAAAGTGCTCTGGGAATGGAAAGTGCTACTGTATTGTTAATGCTACTTCAATTAGGCAATTCAATATGCGTGGTTCACTGAAAAGCAGAATAGCTCATGCAACTTTCCTCACCTGTAGCAGAGATTCAGCACCTTCCTCCTAATGAGGAAGCCTGTGGTGTGCGGGAAGTGGAAAACCAGAAATTCATTAATTAGTCAGGGATTTCATCTTCTGTGTGGCAAATTTCAGAACAAGCTCATTGGCCTGATGTTAAACAAATCCTCCCTGCCAAAATAACTTATCTTTAGTATGTGAGTGTGAGTCATCTGTAGCCCTGTGAATTATTTCAGTCCAACCGCTCGTGGCACCAGAGGTCAAAGTACAGGGATGACCCTTCTCGCAGTCCATGTGCGCTACCGGCACCAGGTGCTGAGGGTTAGGTTTCCCTTTTCCATATCATCTGCAACTACACGAATACTTACTTTATCATCTCTCCTGGCTCTCAGAATTGCCATCAGGATGAAACCTAAACGTCTGCGTCTCATACAGCTACTCTAGTTTGCTGCACAAACTATTATTATCAAGGGTTATAAAAGAGTCCTGCTCTAAATAGCTGATGCTCTGAATTCAGTCCATTGAACCCAAATGAATTGGTAACAGGACTTAATTTCACTACGCATTTTCCCTCAAGAGTTTAGGATGCAGTTCCCAGCTGCAGCATACAGTCTTGTGGATTTCAAACACCATAGAAAGGTAAATATCCTCTCATCATTACCTAACAACTAGCTTGATATTTATATCTGTTTAAAAGGCTGGTAAAGAGAAAACAATTCCAAAAGTGTGATAGGAATACTCTGGTTTCATTTTTGTCTTAGGTAAAGAGATGCTGTTTGTAAGTATTAGCTTTTTTTTTTAAGTCAAAAAAAAAAGAAGTAATCCCATAAAAAAGCAGAGGGTTTTAAATGAAATTAACTTTATTAAATCAGACTTCTACAGTACACAAAATAAACCAATCTCCACCACCTTCCCCAAATTTTCATTCTAAAGCAGACTGATTTGTTTATAGAAGCATCACATTATGAACTGCTTATACTGTGTTGTCTGAAGTACAACAGCCTTGCACAATCCATAGAATAAGAAATATTTGAGTTATCTTAAAGGGTGGGGTGCTGAATGCCTGTAAATTTTGCCTAGTCAATGATGAGGATTTTCCCTGTTCATCCATGGACTTTATTGGTACATTGTTTTTTGAGACATTTAGCAGTGGGACCGTGATTCCCAAGAGAAGTCTGCATTAATGTTGTGACTTTTTGATGAACAGGTAAAGAGTTCCAGAGCTGTCGGTCCACCTCCTGTCATTAGTACTAAATATTTTTATTAACGTGTGAAGATTGGCTGTTTTGCAGCTGAAATTTCTGAAATGTCTGGTCTTCACCTTGACACCGAAGAGTGCTGAAAGTCCAAGCTGAGAAGGTGGCGTATGGCATTGTGTCGTCTAGGAAAGACGAGTTAGATACTTAATTTGGGAGGTAGATCTCCTATTTTCCTGACATGCTTTCTTTTAAAAAAAAGATAAATTGTCAATTCCTGATCCCTACCTGTCTCACTTGCTCTGCATAGGTTGTGGTTGGCCACTACTACAGTTTTGGCTCTTGAATTCCTTTCATCCCGTGTCTGTGTTTTTCATGGAGACTTTCATGGACCAAATTGGGCCACAGGAATATAGTTCATGGAGGATGTTGGCTTTGTATAATATGCAGCTACTGCTCCTGCAGGGTATCTGCTGTACAGCACGAAATACCATTCAGGTTTAACTTACTTTTACCTAAAAGTATGAGGGGCAGAACGATCCTGCAGGTACGGAGACGCAGCAGGATCAAAAGAGGAAAAATGCTTGTTAGGGAAAGATGTGCTGAGATGAAATTAAGGGGAATTAAAAAAGAAAAATGCTTCTGTCGGTATGGTTGTATTGCAATGGGGAAAGTATAAGGAGAGCTCAGGCTTTCCCAAACTTCCGTTAGGCAAAGTCTTACCATTTGCTAGCCAAGATTAACTCCGGATTTCACATTTCCACAGCCACTGAACTGCCCTGGTGGGAAACTCTTTGCCCACGTGCAAAGAGTCCCCAGGAGAGTGAACCACGTCGCTGGTGCTGAGTCTTGGATGAGCGCATAAACTGGGTTTTGGGGAAAGGCTCTTTTCGTTATTTCCACTCCTTAATTTTGTTATTACTCTGTTTAGTGTAGTTGTGCTGAGAGGCCTGAGCAGTGGGAAAACCCATCTTCTTGCTCTTTTTCAAGGATAAAGAATCCTCTAAAGCAGATGCTGACTTCCAGAACAGCACAGCACAATACCTATTCCTCAGCACACCTCCCGCTACATGGCCTGGAAATAGGTGCCAGGTATTCCTCCTGCCCTGCTCTTTTGTACCTGGAGCTAGTAAAATATTGGGTATAGTTTGCACTGATCTGAACATGGACTGTAAATTGTCCAATAAATCACGTTCCTTGGTTTAGCTGAACAACATGTGGTCTTATGTGACGTCCCAGTTCCTTCTCCCTTCTCTGCCGAAGGATGCCACCCCCAGGAAAACTTGCCACGATGAGTTGTAATCTTGTCTTTAAATCTGAACTGCTTAATGAATTTTCTGGTCGTTGAGGGATGCCTCTCTGCTGTCATGAAATTTCTTCCTGAGGTGGAGAGTTATACTTTTGTTCTGCATAAATGCAGTTTCCACTGTGTGGTGGGTCACGTAGATGAAGAGGCATTCTCAGAAAGCCGAAAAAAAACCCACTCCCAATAGCCTTTTATGCCCTGCAGTTGCTATAAGGGCTGACGGAGTTACCAGCCTTACAGGCTTACCTGTGAGCATCCTAATGAGGGCAATGAAAACAGTACCCCCATGTGCGTCATGCAGCATAACACAGTGAGAGAGGCAGTCATACCTGATCAAGAAAAGTAACATCTGCTTTTTTATTTATTAGAACAATCTGGAAGAAAATAAATCTGTTCACGATGTATGCCATGATTTGGTTGCAGTCAATAAGTGTGTGTTTATTTAGCTCGGGCGTACTGCTCTGAATAAGACTGATTGTCTCATTAAGGAAAATGAGTCAGTGAGAATATTTTTTAATCATTTGCTATTAATTTAAGTGGTGTCATTGTTAGAAGCGTAGCTGGTACTGCTGAAATGAAAGGACTTCTGAATGTGAAAGCACAGGGGAGATGCAGAGAGTAAAGAAATGGGAGTACTCTCAGTGATTACAGGTACAGGCGAGTATTCCTATTACTCTTATCCATGACACTGATTCCCTCTGTGAGGATGGGTAAAACACTGAACTCCTCTGTGCCCCACTGTGATAGCAAAAGTCATGTACTACGGGAATGCTAAGAACTGCATCCCTATGTATAGCATTTGCCATGGTTGTGGCTAAATTACCTTGCAAGTATTTAAAAAGCAACTGTTAGTCATTGTGTTCTTTTTCTAACGACTAAGAAAAGGGCAGAGTAACGACTACCTGCATTAGTGCTGCAATATTTGCTACTGCCAGTTATAACAGTACCGGCCAACTTCCCTCTTTGCTTTTCTCTGCCTTCTTGGGGGGGAAAAAATCCTTAATGGTGTGTGTTTGTATGAATCTCTGTATGTGTGTGTGTTAAACTGTGACTTCAGGTACAGGTAGTTCAAAGAAAAATTATTTGTATGTCTTGTCCTGAAAGTGGGAAAGCCCTGACATTGTTTGATCTTTAAATACATTTTGGACATTATAAGGGCCACCAGAGTTGGTTTTTAATCACCTGCAAGCAATATTGTACAGGAATTCATGGCTCCACAGAAATCTGATGTCTGGCTGAGAAAGAGGCATCGGATAGAGTTGGGGAGGGAGATGTCCATCTGCATGGATCCCATATGATGGCATAACTATTCTGGAAATAGCAAGGAAGTATTTTTTAAGGAAACTAGGTTCAGTTAGCTGTCAAGGACTTCCTGGAAAGCTTTTAGAGCATGCGATCTCCTTTACCGATCTTCCACTTATTTAAGTCTGAATATTCAATTTATTTTTAGATAGAAAATGCATTTAAATCATATTAATTATAAAAAAACCTCAGTGTTAGAACTTCCTCTCTTGGCCTGTAGTGGTAGCATAAATTCCCTTCCTCTGTTCACTTAAAATTAACAGGAATGGGAAACAAATAAAGCACTTTGATTTCCTCAGCTGCAGTGCCAGTTGCTGGCTTCAGCGTTTGTCTGTCCCTCTCACAGCTTGAGAGTCAAGGTCGGCGACAGATTAAGGTCATCGCTGAGGCTGGGCCCTCAGCAGAGCTGGTTGCACCGTCCTACTGCTAGAAATCAACAGTATTTCCATTAAAACTGCATAGTAACCTTGGTATAAAGCATCTGTAAGGGAGATCAAGTTCAATGTTGTTGGCAAACCAGCAGACAAGAGCTTTCACATTTTGCTTGCCTTAAAGAAATACTAATTCAAGCTTTCCTATTTCATAAATATTTTATTCTTTTGTTATTGTTCTATTGCATTTTATGAAAGAAGGTGTCTGGAAAGCAGCACATATCAGTGTGCAATGTATGCTGTATAACAAGGCTTAAATCTCTCTTGAATCACTCTCTTCAAGAGAGCAGTTATTGGCTGGAGGAAAGTCTTAAGAGCAGTCTCCTGTGGGAGTTTCATTTATCCTGAGGAGGGACAGGAAGGAAAAAGTATTTGCTTCCTGAGTTCTTCATTGACTTTGACCTCTTGTTGCTCCCTTTGCTGAGGTGTCTCCTAGAAACCCTACAAGTGGGTGCTTAGAGGTGCTTTCGTGATTAACAGACTGACCCCAGGCAGCATTTATAACTTGAGTTTACCTTGTCCCACCAGCCTGACTACTGTCCTTCCATCGGTGAAGGCTCCAAGTTCATGGAGGGTCTTACACGGAGTCTAGGAAAAAGGCACATTAACATTAGTAAAGGCAGATGAATCTTGTGCTAACACCGTATTAAATTATAATGCCAGCAAATGAGATTGCTCTCCCTGCTGAGTCCAACGTGAGCGGAGATTGGGAGAATTCTGTGAAAAACGGAGCAGCGCTAAGCTACAGTTTCTCAGGATAGGTCCTGTTGTTGCAGAAATAATTTTGTTTCATTGTATTAGGCTTTCCTGCATTTACATTTATTTTAAAACATTTGAAAGTAGATTATCTGTGTCTCAGGTTTTATTTTCACAAAATCACAGAATGGTCGGGGTTGGAAGGGACCTCTGGAGATCATCTAGTCCAACCCCCCTGCCAGGGCAGGGTCACATGGAGCAGGTTGCACAGGAACGCGTCCAGGTGGGTTTTGAATGTCTCCAGAGAGAGAGACTCCACCACCTCTCTGGGCAGCCTGTTCCAGTGCTCTGCCACCCTCAAAGTAAAGGCGTTCCTCCTCGTGTTTAGGTGGAACTTCCTATGCTCAAGTTTGTTCCCATTACCTCTTGTCCTGTCCCTGGGCACCACTGAAAAAAGACCTGTCATCCTCCTGACACCCAACCTTTAAGTATTTTCAGGTAGTTCAAGCAGCAGAAAAAGAGAATACTAACCAATGTGAAACAGGAGGTGAATAAATTATCAGAAGTTTTTTTTCTGCCTTTTTTCCTGTCTCCTCTGAAAGGAGTTGACCTCATGACTTGTTAAAAATAGTGAAAATATTGTCAATCTGTATGAACATTCAGATTCCACTGCACTGCAATGCTGTGGGAAAAGGTAAATGACAGGATGGATTTCTAGGAGAAACAAATCTTTGCTTCCAATATAAACCTTTTTTCTATTATTGTTCTGATGAGATAGAGAAGGTGCTTAGAAATAACTGCACTAATAGTGGAACATAAACATGACTGCCAATTTCAGAAAAGGACATCTACAGTTATTCTTCAGATTTTTCAGCTTTTTTAAATTGGAAAGTTACAGATCACACTGTAGTAATATGAAGATGTTGCTGGTTTCTAAGTAGAACAGAAACAGGCAAAAGGAGGGAACAACAAAATCCTAACCACTTTTGATAGGCAGTTCTGCCGTATTCAGGATTTCTGTTAGTTACGGTTTTTCTTTTTGGTAAATTTAAGTATGTAGTTAGATAATACTAATATCGGTAAATTTACAGTCCTCCTTCCTTTTCTAAAAGGAGTATGTGTGCTGAATCAAAGAATCTTAATGTCTTTGAGATGTGTAAGTCTTTTCCCATAGCTTGGTATCTACCTAGAGACTGGAAAAAGAAAACATCTTTATAGGGCAAGAGTACTTGGACTCCTTAATCTGAAATTCTAAACCCAATACTGAGTTAACAATAAAATTCTGATTTACTCTCTAGATAAGTTAAAGAAAACATGTAATTTATAGAGCAAATTGTAAATGGAAAACAACTTGATACCAGTGTTTTAATACCACTCTGTGGGCCCTTAACTGATTACTTGGACATCTACGTGGGTTGAAAATGATGGGTGATGTAGCTTGTTGGGTTTGGAAACGCTTCAATGCTTTTTAGAGCAGGAAGTTTTCATTACGTTCGTTAAATATTCATTTTCCAGATGCATGTTTGTAGAAGTTGATGCCTATTCCAGGAGAGTAGTAGTACTGTCTTAGGAGAAAAAAAGAGGGGGAAAAAAAAAAAGAGAGAAAGAAAATGAAAAAGAGAGAGGAATGGCCAGAGCCACAGCAAAAAGACAGACACTCAGACTAACGTGTTGACACAGGTAGCTAACGGTGCCCTCGGTGGTGTATATATATTCTACTGTGTATGCTGGGCCCATGGCAGCAGCCATTGGAAACCCACCATGGGGGATGCTCTTCCGACAACCTGAAATTGGTGCCAAATAACAGACTGACACAGGGGGAGATTTTTAAAAGACTGTGTGGTTTCAGGTCATGTCTTTAGCATTTCAGCAAGCAGCAGACAGGACTTTATCAGGTCAAGTACTTCCTTGCCATAACCCAGAAACAAAATAATAACGAGGAGAGAGAGGTCTGTCTTTCCCTTTGCATGAATCCTTGCCCACCCCTCCCCAAAAGAAAAGGTTACTGAATAAACAGGTGACTCAGCAAAAGAAAGAGGAATCTCCTGACATCTTTCCATGCAGCTGTATTCATGCAAATGCACTTGCACAGAAGATGGAGGTTTGTAGAGACATAAAGTGAAAGCTATAGAACAACCTTTATTAGTAGAGTATGACGTTGAAACATCTGGGATAGGTAACGTTAGAGCCATGGCTCGAGGGTGCCTGGGAGATGATGTCTATGAAATTATCTAGATTTTTGAAGGATATAAGATGCTGAAGTCATGCTGTTCCTTGAAAACAAATCACATCTTGCTTCAGGTTTTAGCCAAGACAGCAGTCTACGCATAAAGCCAGTGCGTGGTCCTGCTGAGGCAGAAGATAATGTAGTATATTCTGTTATATTGAGCGGGAATACGTGCCTTGCTTTTGAAGAGCATGGCCTGATCCATACATGGCTGTTCCATCGTGCAGAGGGATTAAAGGGATGTCAGACTGCAAAGGCTACAACTGGAAGTTGTAAATTCAGCGTGGGGGAGAGGCTGGGCTGTCTGACTACATCCGCAGCGTCCAAAGGATTTTCTGTCCTCTTCAAATACCAACAGGAGTCAGAGAGCGGAGGAATCCTGCAGTGATGGTTTAACCTCCTGCCTCAGTTCTTTTGTTTCAGGCTTAATGAAACATTTTAAATTAGTCACTAACAAATGAAGTAACAAAGACCAATGTGAGGCTTACAGATGCACAAATCAGTTTGCATGTAACTCAGATGATAAGGAAACCATAATTAACGTCTGCTATAAATAAGAATGGTTTAGTTGCAGGAGATTGCAAGAAATTACAAGCTTGAAGACAGCTCTGAGCCGAGTGTCAGATTTGGTGGGTGAGTGATTTCTCACCCTTGTTACCAGGAGGAAGAATGAGGGAAAGTCCACCTTAGGGGGAAAGTCTGGCACCTAGCAGTGCTTAGAGTCCCACCTTAATGATAGCTTTTAGATGTACATGAATAAAAATTGTCATTTACCCCAGTTCACAGAAACCTCCTGTCCATGTTTGAGCAGTTAGCTCATAAATTCAGCCTGTCTGCTCCAGGAGCATGAAGCTGGCTCCTGCAGTCAGAGGGGGAATTGCCGCGGTGTCCACATGTGTACGGCTGGCTATGTGAGGACAGGTGTATGTCTGCATGTCAAGAAACTAGAGGGCGTAAAGGAGAGAAATGGATCTAGCAGTGGTCTCGGTCTTCAGGTGCCGGAGAGACACACCATCTTCCCTGGGGAGACACAGCAGGGATCAGCTTTGTGTGAGGTGCCTCCCAGCCGGAGAGGGGCAAAGGGAGGATGAGGCCAGGTCTGCTCCTTTGGGCTGCAGAAGCTTTTAGCTTCACTGTGGGGTTGCTGTACCTCTGGAGATGAAGGCTGAGGGCTTTCTTTGCAGCTTTTTATGCAATTACAATTTGTCTAATAACTCTGTATGTTGTCTGTAACAGCAAATCTTTTCTGCTTCCCTATCTTCACCATTCACTAAATATAAATCTCCTTTCCTTTAAACAAAAGATTGGCCTCTTTAAGCGTAATACAATGATTTGTGTAATGAGTTTATTTAAATTCCTCCCATGCCTTATAAAGTTGCTTCTTTATCTTTACACTGTAGTTTGGGTTTTATATTTTAATATATCGAGTGAGAAACTGAATGGGAGAAAAAATTTCCTGTAGCTTGTTATCTGCAAAGTCTTTTGGGGGGCGATGCCACATTTAAAGAGCAATGTTTAAAATAACGCAGTCATGCTAAACGTGTGTTGTAAGGGTCAGCTTAGAAAAATCTCATCTGAATTGTTATGCCTACATAATCACTGATTCTAGAGCTATAGAAAAGCAAAAGTCCTAAATCAGAAGTATGAATAGAAGCAAAATCTCTTGTGCCTCACATTTTGACAGTTCACATAAGTAACGTGGCTTTTTTGGTCCCCTCGCCTGTAGTTATCTTCCAGGCAAAGCTCTGGGCTTTTCATTGAGATCGTAACTGCAACTAAGAAATAATCTTTGGAGACTAGTGTTTTGGTTTATAGGTTGAGTTATTGCTATAAGTAATAAGTGATGTTTATGATAGGTAAATTCCACTGAGCATATTCTGTGATTTAGGTTGATGTCCACAGATATTTTGTAGCATAAATTTCCCTTTTTCCTTGAATATTCCAAACCCAGAAGCCACACCTGACTACTAAATAGGTGTAACACAAAAGAACCGCAGCAGTTCAGTAAGTTATTTGCTAAGCATTTCCTTGTACATTTTTATAATTAAAATGTATTTTTACCAGCTTTGAAGGGGAAATGAGTACAGTGAGGTGGTTTTTTTCTGAGCTGCCAGCCCTGGAAACTATTGGCATATGGCTATTGGTCAGAAGGTTTGCTTTTTGCTAGAAAATGTCCTGCTAATTACTGCGTTAGGACTGTGTGATCAGCGTAGATGGGGCTTATTATTTTCAAGAAGGCACGCGAGTATTTGTTGCTTTTTCTGGTTTCTGTGGTGGATGGATTGGAAGAGGGGGGGGATACAGGTGGGGGACAGCCCTGTGCTATCAGGAGGCTTGGGCAGTGGAGATTTTTGAAAGATTCTATTCAGATGTCCTTGTGTTGTATATCAACCCGTGATGCTCTTGCTTGCCTGAAGAGACTCTTACTTACTTGACGAGGATACCTAGCCTGCTCAGGGAAACGAAGGGAAAGTGCGGTGAGGGTAGGAAATACTTAAGGCAAGAAATATTTGCAAAACTTGGTTTTATTTAAAACTAAGATCAATAAGAAGGGACTTCCTGAAATCAAATTATGCCAAGCTGCAGAGTGGTGACGTTGCTGTTGTGTAAAATGCTCCCTTATTATAATTGTAGAGTAAATTTGACTGGGTTGAATCACTTGAGAGTACTCACTCAGTGTGTGTACTTCAGAAGTGGGATCTGACTGCATCTTTTGGTGCTGTCAGACCTCAGTCTGGGAAAGGAGATAATCCAAGTTACTGCAAGCCAGCTTCTGTTCCTCTGGAGACATTGTTCGCTTGGTAAGCAGGGATTCTTTTTATTTCTTCATCCCCCGCCAAAGGTACAGATACTTTTAAACAACGCATCTCATACCATGGGCAATAGTAGGCAGAAACCTGGTGAACTCTTCTTGCTCTAGGATTTGGGGAGGGGGAGAGAAAGGAGGGAGGGCGGAGAGAGAGCATTAGTGTTATTCTGTTCGTAAGAATATCGTTGAACTGCTGCCCATCAGAATTTTCCTGAGGAGGGCCAGTGCTGGCCGAGGAGTCATGCTTTTCAACAGTCTTACCTGGCTAAATCAGCTTGCCCACAGTAACTGCAGAGAGACCACAGGACAGGAAGCACTCAGACCATAAAGAAGGGTTGTCAACCACTTTCTTGTATCTGTCCATCAATCTGTGTGTGGCAGCACTACCAAGATCAGTCCCAATATATGTCTTTAAATTGAATGTTGGAAAATCAGGAGCTTCTGTATTTTCTTTACAGAGTCTTCTTTACAGAGAATGACAGAGTTATGTCATTCTTTTGACTAAAAAGTAGTTGGGCATGATGATGGCTACAAATAAGCAGCTATGATTATTTCTTACAGACACAAACATGAGTGCTGTCTTACAGACATGCAACAAGGAGAAGGATGAGTGCCTCAGGCATACTGAGGCCGGAGTTGTGGCAGCTGAACTTGGCAGGACTCTTAAACCCAAGTTCCCTTTCTCAGTCTCTGCCCCACCAGGGTCTGGCTAATGCTGGAGGAGCTTATGCTCTGTGACTGCTGGAGGGCACTGAAACTGCTGGGCTCTTCCCAGCCACAAATGCCTCTGGTGCTGGGGTCTGCTGCCTCCTGGAGTCCTCCAAATCTGTGAGCCACAGCTGATCACCAACAATACCTGGTAGCACTGGTAGTACAGGAAGACAAAAGTGGCTGTGCCAGACTCATACTACTTGGGGTTTCAGTGGTAGTACCTGATCACAGCTCCTACCATTTCTTACTGCCTAAACAACAGAAATACGCCAGTGACATGGGAGAGAGCACATTACTTCAGAGTATTTCTCCTGCCTTCCCATGAGAGATTGCCATAAAAGAAACACTGAGCTTGAAGCCCACAGTGGCCAGCTTGACATGTTCACCATCGTTTTTCTGAGGACAATAGTGACTAAACATTTCAAAATCCCAATCACTGTCCTTTATGCTGTTTCTTCTTGCTCAGACGAGCCTTCTAAAATACAAAGTCCAAGAATTGCAGGGGTAAGCTGACAAAAACCAGAGCTCTTGTAGCAGGCAGTGCCAGCTATGTACAATCTGCTTCTGCGGCAAGTGCAGAGCACGGCTGTGATTGCCGTCCCCATGGCTGGGGCAGTGAGAGCAGGGGTGCTGACTCGAGTCAGGACTGTGTCACGGGCGCTTGCTGGTGTTTGCGTCAGTTCTCCCACAAGACACTTGAACTACATCTAGTATTTCTGCCTGTGCACACAGTCAGGTTTTTATCTACGTACTTATACATGTGAATAAACTATATATGAGCACGCAGGCCATTGTAGGGTGGTTCAGCTAAATCAGGTAGTTTGAAAGGCAAATTTATTCAGCATGGAACAGATTTTCTGCTTACTGAAGGAAGGTAAATTCATTGATATTGCACCTCTTGCTTATATGTACAGTATCCATGTCCTGAGGTCTCAAGTATGAGGTATTGAATCCTGGTTTGTGTTTAGTAAGGAAGCTGATGACAATTGGGTGGGTGTATAGATTTACATGTTTGAACTGAAACCTGAAAGCAACTAAATTTTATCAAGGTGTTGTGGGTTGGAGGACTGTGTCATCATGACCACTCGTTATTTAGTTATCAAGCTGTGGATGTTATGGCCTTCTTAACTCAGACCTTGTCCACCCAAAGCGGTCATTCGTAGAGTGAACATCTTTAAAACTACCTAGGCTTGTCTTGGCGTCAAACTCACAGAGCATCAGAGTGATCAGATGATGGCACTGAAAAAAGGCAGACCTGACCAAGTCCATGGCAGACTGCTGCATTCAGATTTGGAATTTCTCAAATCCCAAGATTCAAAGGAAATGCAGATAAAAGGAGACAGGGAACCGCAGAGCAAAGCTGAGGAGAGTTGCTGGAAGATGTTTGCATGGATCCTGGCAAGGCAAACTTGCTGAGTCTGGTGGAATTCTGTATAAGAGGGCTACCATAAGAGTCTTCTGGCTTAACTTCATCTTATGTTTGGGAAACACTGATGTAACAAATGGCTGGGAACAACAATTCATTCTTTTTATTTTTGTTCTTTTATTTTTTAAATGGGTTCACACTAGAAAAAACATCTGCAGTTTTGATCCAAACATTGACTTGATAATTTCAAAGCGTTGTTTACTTATGTTTGGTAGTAAAAGAGAGAATCATTTAACAGCCTCATATTTTCTGGTGTTTGACTTTAACTGTGAATGTTTTCTTTCTTTAATTTTATTTCTGTGGAAACTCTTTTCTGGAAATCAGAGAAAGTTTAAAAAGTTGTTTTAGCCAACTATTTGATAGGTGGCCTTCTTTTTGGTCTGCTACAAGGGATTTAATTATGTAAAATCAGAATATTAATTCTAAAATATAATATCACAGAAACCGTATCTGATAATCTTCCTCATCGTCACTATTGCATCTTTACAAAGATAATGCAAGTTGTTTCAAGTAACAGGAAAGCACTGAAATATATCCAAGCATATTATGTTTAAATGGCAGTATTTACTCTCTCTTGTATATACCTGGTTATGCTTCGGTCATTTTTGTTTTGAGGTTTCTTTGCCCCCTCAGGATTTTTCCTGAAGTGCCTTAGTATCCATAGTTGGATTAAAAGAGATATAAACACAGATCTAATAACTTCTGCCTCTGAAGAAGTGCTTGTGTTCGGTGAAGTAATGTGCTTTCCCACCAAATGCACTGAAACACAATATTGTGTCAGAAGTGATAATAATATTTTAGCAACTGAGAGTATATATGAAATTAAACTGTTGTGAGAACAGTTATTCTTCAATCAGACACCCCTTCTTTGTATCAAAATACTGGAATTTTTCTAATTCTGGAAGTTTAAAATTGACAAATCCTTACTCAGTGTTCATAGTGGCTTACTTAGCTCTGTCTCACAGATGATTACGGGTATTAGATGGTTTTTGTAACGTGTCAGTCACTGGAGTAACTGAGAGAATTATAAGGATTAGCAACACACCCAATCCCCAGAAAGGGAATCCAGAAAAAGCTCTTATCTCAGCCTGCTTCATACAGACATACAGTAACCACCTCTCTTTTGTGTCAAGGAGGTAAATAGCTATCTGTTCTTCAAGAATTGTCATGATGATTCAGAATATCACAGGAAAAAAACCTTCAAAACAGATCCCTTTCTTCAGCACTGCGAGAGAGGATTGCTGGGTAGCTGGAAGGCATGTATCGGGCACCTGATTTAAATAAGCAAACGAAGCACTGTCAAGAAATAACTCAAAGGTTTAAAATTTAATTCTATAATTGCCAGTTTCCTTTTAATTAAACAGTTGAGGATTCAGAAAATAGAAAACCAGATGATAAGCATGACAGAGGAACCTGAGCAAAAATTTCCTGTCTCAGAAAGCAGAAAGCCAGATGAGGCAGCGGGAGTAACCTGGTACCCAGCCCCTCATCTGCAGGATCACACCAGGAATATGGTAACAATCCCCAAATCGTGAGTTTTGCAGAAAGTCTGCATAACCAAGTGTGGTGTCACACTTACTATGAATGTATTGATAGTCTTTTAACAGAAGGAGCACTGGAGATGGGGTAGAGCAGCAGCCGGAGTAAGGACCCTGGGTAAAGGCTCATCCCTGGCACTTCTGTTCCTGGCCAGTGGAGTATCGGGCAGGGACATCACAACTCAAACCCCAGCTGCTGAATCTCAGGTATTCGCAGCCACAGGCATTCATACTTGTATCCAAACTTTGCCTCTGGAGGAATTTAAGGATGGAAAGGTGTGGGCAGTGCTCAGGAAGGGTGCAGTCACTCTCCGCAGTGTGGGTCAGTGGGGCTTGGGGTGATGGAGGAGATCCTGGCGATGGGTGGTGGAACCAGCCAGGGGGTGGCCTCTTCCTCAGTGGACGCTCAGGTTGTGTTTTGTGTTTGTTTCCCTTATGGCCTTGTCTTTCCAGACTCATATCTAGAAATATGATCTGAGTTAATCTCTGCGTTTTTCCACTGTGAAGCCTGTCGAGTCCTGGGGTAAGAGAAAGCAGAGAAGGGCAGGTGCAGTGTTACCGCACCAGCAGAGCCACCACATGAAGGAGAGAGAACATTGCTGTTCTGTTACAGTTCCTGTTCCTTCTCTTTCACGATGAGTGTGTTTGGGGGCATTACAGCATCTTTCAGATAACTGCTATACTTCCTATATACTATATATATACTGTATACTTTTATGAAGTACTTTCTGTACATGTCTTCCCAGCACCTAATCAAACTTTAACTTGCCTTCAGCTCTTTATAGTGAACGCATAAAAATTAGTAATGCTATAGGTGACATTCTTGGTGTTTATATGATTTGCAAAAAAATATGCCTTCCCTTACCCTCACACTTAGGGTTTTTCTATTATCACAGGGATTAATATAGTCCCATGGTTGCCTGACTGTCCTGTATTACACTTGTGTATAACACTTGAGTCAATTAAAGTGTCACTTTTTTTTCATTGCTGTTAATTACATTTATAGCATAATCATTAGCAGTTGTTTTTGCGGTTGTTTTCATTATTAATTATGTTGATAAAAAAATTCCAGTGGTAACAATTTCCACCAAGAATTCCTAGGTTTAAGCATCAGTGGAAGGAGGAAATATTTACTTGAACATAAAAGTGTTTTACTACCAGTTTGGAGATTTTCATGCTTGGATGGTGATTTGGGAGTCAATCATTTCATTCAGTTTATGACTTCGGTTTACATAGTAATTTTCATTACTTAAGGAAAGTAATCATGCCAATTGCCTCAAAATGAATCTATATTTATGTCCGCTTGCAATACATTTATTTGTAGCTGGTAAGCAATTAAAATGTTTTCAGGCAGATGCTTTCAAATGCAATAATGTTATAATATAATAATATTATAAAATATATATAAAATAATGTTATAAATAATAACAAATAATGGCAAAACCTCTGCTTCCCACCCTCCTTGCAAAGCATTCTTTGAAGAGGGGTACACCTTCATCCTTATAAAATGTATGTATATCCCTTCGTGGGAGGGTTGTGTGTGTGTATGTATATGTGCTTGCTCATCACTTACGCTAAGCTGGGAAGTACATGGTACATTTCAGCGGATCTCTTGCAAGTACAACCACTTCATTCACATCCCTTCGCTGTCCCTGTTGTTTCATAGTTTAGCACAACTGCAAAGTGTGCACCAAACTCCAGAAAGTATGAGGGAGCTCCATTTTCCTTTCTCTTCTAGCGGGGCAATTACACAATTAGCAATATTATGTATGTGTGTAAATATTGTACTGGACTGAAGTTACCTTTTTTTGCTTAGCAGACATGTCGTTCAGGAGACAGGTTACCAGCATAGCTGATGAACTGATAAATTGAGGTCACTTCCATGGTAGTTATTATTTATGTTATTTGTTGAGTGCCAATAATAACCATTGGTCAACAGCCTTTTCAAGGCAAAGTGTAATTTCTGAGAACAGCAGCACTCTTGAAAAATATTTTTACAACTACATAACCTTTTTGAGAGGTATCTACCAAGGTCCACACCGTCGTTCTAATGAGGCCATTTTCCAAAAAGCCCCCTTTTTTGGGACCTGGGCTGGCCTTACCTTGGCTATTTGCCACTTCAGGACATCCTTTGGCTAGATAATTCTCCGTCTTGTGGGAACACCCTCCTCCAGTGCTTAACTACCCCCAGGCTGGAAAAATACAGTAACCGGCCATTGTTGTGGTTCTAAAGACACTATAGCAGAGTAGTACAGGTTATTAACGTAGCAGTTCCCACCAATGTCAGATTAAAAAGTACTCAGTGGATCCAAGCCCTGTGTCCTTGTTGGGAAGAGAGGTATTTGGTCTGGTGTTTGAGCTTACCGTGGGGGATTTCATTCCTAGTTTAAATTTGAAACAAATTAGTAGTGGAGCAGTATGTGCTTCCTTATACTACCAGTAAGTTGTAAATCCAGAAGCGTAAGTGACTGAGAGTAAGAAAATGCTGGTGTTGGTGCCTTTAAACACTGTCACCTTCTGTGGCAGAGGAATTAGGTTAAATTTCACCTGCCCTCCAGTCACAGAAAAACAAAACATTATTAATTAGCTCTTTGAATTTCAAGAGGTGAAAACGGAAGGTGTCCTCTGGTAATTTAAAATTGTTTCATACCTTTCAGGATTGCATTTTAGACATTTCAGAGGTAGAGGTGGTTGTCTGCCCAGTTTAAAATTATCTGTACTTTGTGGTTCTTGGTTGGCTACTTATAGACATCATCTCTAGGAAAGCTCCTGGAAAGCAACTGCTCAGGTGAAATCACTGCAGGTAAGTAGGGCTGCCCTGTTTCTGGGTGTTGTTAAGATTGGGTATTTACTCCCCTCTGCTCATTCCCCCTTACCTTTCCTAGGCAGGCTCTGTGCAGAAGCTGCTGATCTGAGATGCATCTCATGGGATCTCAATGGTCTGGAGGGATGTGCAGGTGAGAAAACAGTAGTCTTCTCAGTTCAAGAATTGACTTTCAAACTTCTGTATTTTGTAATTGTAGCTAATGTTTTGAAGCTGTAGCTTATTAAAGCTAAAAAGAGTTTTTACAAACAAAAAATAAATCTTAGCAAAGCCTGCCTGCAAGTAAAGTATGTGAGGATGGACTGGAGAATGCTCCTGTTACTGTACGTTGAATTTAATATTCAGGAATGTAATCTTCTCTGTAAAAAGCTCTTGACTTGCCAGGAAATATATTTGCAAAGCAGCAAAATAGAATCCATTTAATTTGGTAATATGTAAGTAGTGCTATCATATGTATGTATAGTATTATATGAAGCATAAAATAGATATATTCTATATTGTGAATGCTATAAAATTTTTTATTTGTATAATAGTCTTTTGAAATGAGAGAGATGTTGCATGTGACAAAGGCAGGACAAACTATGGAGAGGAGATGCAAGGGGAAGGAAAAAGGCTGTAGAACTAAGTCAGTATTAGTACAACTGTCGGGCAATTCAGAGAGCGGCACAGTTGTCAGTGTCTGAAATGATGTGTTTTTTAGAGTAAGTAACTTCCCTTGGCCAGAAAGCGAGCTGTTGGACATTGGGGATGTCTTAGAGTTTCTTGCCTTTCAAATCAAGAGATAGCGGTGACTATTGAGTATCACTGGTGGGATAAATACAACGGCACTTTTGTGGTAGTAAAATACTTTGGTTTTTTCTGTGTATGAATATAATCACTGACTTGAGTAGTTCTGAGTTAAAACGCAGTAATTATACAAGCGAATCTTGGCTCCTTTGAGCCCCTGTTTTTTCCAGACAGCCTGAATTAGAACATCTCCTTGCAGCTTTATTTATAACAAAGTACAAGGGAGATAATTGAAATGCCTGACAAGCAAGAGAATGGGGGACATACCTCACAGCTAAGGCCCATTATAAGTGACACTGGCTCTCTTTTTGGATCTAAATTACATACAGGCCATAGAAATCTACTTCTATCCAGCTATTACAATATCCCATTATAAATCACAAAAGCACAGACCTGCTTTTGGATTCATCCAATGTGCTTGCAAATTAAGCCAGAACCTATTATTTTTTTCCCCTCCCCAAACCTACATCAGTGCTTGACATAATAAGTTATGGCCTCATGTTTCTGGTCTAAAAATACAAGAGGGTTTGACTTTTCTTTCCCCATGTAAACATTAGTAGAATGAACTTCTCACTTTATGGTTCCTAACCCTTTGAGTTCATCCTTTGTCTCCAGGCAAATCAGGGAGTTGTGCATGTAACATCTGTGACAAATTTGCTGGGTTTGCATCTATGCAAAACCCCCTTCTTTTTTCTACTGTTTCCTTTACTCTTCTGGGAGTGGAGGAGGATATAACCCATTTGCTGTTTATGAAATCCAGCTGCCTGCGATGTGGCCTTGAGCGTATTTTTACTAGATCATGTTTGCTCCCCGTTAAACTGCCCTCACTGCTGACAACGGGTGTCGGCAGCAGAGTATCTTTGAGGAGGAAACAGGGCTGGAGGGAATTACAGATTTTTTGATAGAAGTTACATTAGGGAAGCCAGCAAATACTTTTGCCCCTGATATGAAGTCTATGCAAGCTAATGTTTCTGGTGCCCACGTCTCAAGGAGGACATGGTGGAATTCAAGAACATACAGAGAAAAGGGCAATTCAAATCACCAAGGACATAAAGCAGCCATTTTATGAGGAGGTGCTGAGATAGCTGAGATTCCTCAGTTTGGAGAGAAGGCTGAAGGAAGGTTGATCATGTTTTACGGAGTCATGAAGGTGGTGGATAAAGTGAGTTTAGAGTTGCTATTGGTGTGTCTGGGTGGAGGGTTCCTCTGACTCCATGCACTGATTTCACATGTCTCTGCTGCCTTTATCACTCTGTGGAGTATCTGTGGGGTGCTCGCATCCTCAGGAGGAATGGATACAGGTGCACTCTTGTGGAAAGAGTATGTGAAACTTTGCTGTGGACAGTCCAACAGGAAAGACATGGTTTGTGGTTGACTGAATTTAACTTAATGGAGAAGCCAATAGCTCTCTCACACAGAATGTGATGCTATAAGAAAAAAGCAATTTTCAAGTTTTCTAAAGTCTTTCAAGTGTGTTCACTTGTCCACAAAGTCCTCATTGTCCTTTTAAAATAAATTCCACAGCCCTAGACAGTGCAGGAGTTTCTTAATCAGTTGACATTGTAATTGTCTTAGGGTAATCTGTTTTCACATGCAAATTCAGTTCAAGATGCTGAAAAGGGATTCATGTAGGCTGCCAGAAAACTCATGGGAAACCCACTGTAGCTTTTCTGAAATACTTTAGCAGAAGAAATTCTCAGGCAGTGTGGGAGAAACTCCCACTTGTACGTTTTTTGTGCCAGAAAAACCTGTATCAATGGCAACAACCCCCACCCCCAAACCAATATATACAGTGAGAAAACAGTACAAATGTGCTACCAAACAGCTCTCTATATGTAAAATATTAAGATAGCAACGTTGGGGATTGGGTCCTTACGTGTCTTCCTTCCTTTCAGGTGTTCTTCATCATTGTGCATACTGTGAACACTAGATTACGTGGTGTAGTAGAAGACAGGCATAAGGCAAATGAAATAGTAAAGTTGGAAATAAATCAGATTATGCTGTACAAACACACTACATTTAATATATTTGTCCTTTAAAAATGCATTTAAGAAATTCCATGTATGTAGACTGAAATGTCCATATACCCATGGTAGACCACGAGGCAGCTAAGAATGATGTGTCTTTCTAGGATGTTCTAGCGGAAGCAGGTGGTGCTGCAGCTTAAAAGCAGGGAGCTCTCACCGCCGTGTTTGTATATGAATAACATCGCTTCTGCTGGGTGGCAGCCGCAGTGTGCAGCATGTGGGTTCCCTCTACTGCTTCAGCTTAAGGCCCTGCCCAGTCAGTTTGTATGGTGGGACGGCATTATTCCCGAAAAACTCCATATTATTTCCTTTGTGTTTACATTTTATGATCTTACGTAGTTACCGCATCAGCAAACCGTCCCTCTTTGCAAGGTCCGACACCGGACTCCCAAAGTGATTCGGAATTTAGGCAGATGCCTAAAGTTAAATGCACACTTAAATGCTGTACTTAATAGGAATGGTGTGGATATTGTTCTATGCTTTTCTGAATGAAGACCTTAATGGTGACTTTGTCAGTGGACAGATAAACAGGCTGTACTCACACCACTTTACTAAACCATTACCTTGATTTTTGTCACCATCTGTAATGTCATTGTCTCTACAGCCATGCAAATGGCACTTTCAGGCGAAATGTGAAAGCAGTAATAGTCTTCAGTTTCTCTAGCTTTTTTTGAAGGCTTCATGGGTGAAGTATAAAAGTAAGGCTAGACTCTGGTTTTAAAGCACAATCAAAACACTGAAGCTATGGATTTGCTTTTAACTTTCTTGCTGACTTTTCTCATGGCCCCGGGCAGGTGATTCACTCCTTCCTCTGCTCGTTTTTTTCAGTTGTCAAAGTAGCTTTATGAATTCATTTGAGTGCTGGAAGGCATACCTTAACTTTGAAGTGACATGAAATTATCAGCTGTAACGCTACTGCATTACAAGGGGCAGTTGGACCAAGGATGATACTTGCTCTGTCAATTCTGTACTTGTAAAGATGTTCTTCTGCAGTCAGTGGGAAGGAGGCTTTTTTTTTAAAATTTTCCCTCAAGCCTGAGTACCAAATAAAATGTCCAGGAGCCACAATTAGTGCACAGGTATAGATTTAGAAGAACTATCTTTGCAATTGCCTAGTCCTTGCACTTTTCTCTAGGCATGTGCTATCGACCAGTGTTTTAGGCAGGGTACAGGACTGGATGGATTTCTGGTCCGACTCAGCACTGCTGCTTTTGTGTTCTTGCATTTGTTGTTGTACTGCTTAAAAGGGAGGAGAAGTCATCCATTGAGCTCCCCAGCTGCTCAAGTGTTGCACAGCAGCATTTCATCTGGTCCCTCTGTCGCTTCTGGTCTCTGTGCTTGCCGTTTTCTTCCTCTGCAGGAAACAGTTATGTGGAGAAGGTAATCTGGTCCCTCTTGTCACTTACGTGATTGCTTTTATTTTAGAAGAATTAGACTGAATAACATATGGACATATTTATGGCCTGATCTCCAGTTTTGAAAGCTCCCAGCTCCTTTTTAGAGCTGATCTGGAGCAGAGTGACGTTGCTCGCAGGCCGTGCTTTGCTGTGCGCACCTGAAACAGGCACCGTTTCCATCAAGAGGTTCCTGCTCTTCAGTAAAGTGTTGGCAAGTGTCACAACTCAAAAATAACTGTGTTAATTTCTCATGGCTCGTGGTATAGCTGTAAACACTTTTCCATGGTTCAGCCTACCATGTGCAAGATACAGTGCATAATTCCATTGGAAGGTCTCTGAAATCATGTAGTCCATGCATAGCCTCTTAGCAGACAGCTGCCTCCTAGGGTACATTCGTTCCTAAGTCCTAACAGTCTAACTTATTCCTCTTCACATCCCCACAAAGTGAGAGCAGGATTTTGTGGAGACTACTAAGAACTGTAAAATGTGAACATCATATGATTTGGAGATGGAGAAATTTAGTTTTCTGTTGCTTCTTATTTAGACCAGAGCATGGTCTCCCTAGAGAACCACCACGGTGCAGAAGTCCTGTTTCTCCCTCAGGCTCTCCTATCAGGATGCCTGGCCTTACTTTGGTGGCGGGGGGGCAGCATGTGTGGGCTGGTACTGTGCCTTGGTGGGTCATCCATCAGCTAGGAACTGGAAGATCTCATCAGTGTAGCAGCCATGTCCCACTTGGCCCTGATATCTCTGAGATTAAACCAGGACTAACAGGAAGAAAATGGTACAAGCAGACCAGCTGACAGCTGGAAAATTGTTTGCTGGGAGGCTACAGTTACACAGAAGGAAGAAATTGCTAGTTACTTTTCCATAGCTTGTTTTCTTATTTGGGAAGAGTATTTGCAGTGTGCATCCTTGCTACAGTGACGTGATGAAAATAAAAGGCAATTTCTTGATTTTATTCTCATGCCGAAATCAACTTGACATTTTGAAATTGCTCTCTTGTTTTGAAGAACTGGAAAATATGTTAGAGTTCTTTGAAGGGATTATGCAGGAGGCAAACCAGTATGTGTTCCTAATTTACCCAGCAGAATAATTAAGTCCTTCAGTTGTAAAGAGCTGAAAGTCTTCTTTAAAAAAAACCTAACAAACAAACAAAAAAAACCCTCCCCAAACATGTTTTGAAAACAAGGGATGGTAGAGCTTGGTCTTTTGCAGAACTAGAGTTCAGAAGCACTTTGTCTGATTCATCTCTGCTTTAAGCTTGTCCGAATCTGGACTAATTCCAATAAAACCAACAGGATTCAATCAACAAGAAATAGGATTCTTATGCTGCTGAATTGGATCCTGCGATATTTAATCAGCACACAGATAGTGGACGTAAGGTAATGTCTACAGTACATATTGGAGCAAGGGTTGGGCATCCACCCACAAGCAGGGAGCCGAGGCAACAGGACACGGTGCAGCGCTGCAGGGCTTATTGCCTGTTCAGCACAACATAGTCCTGCAGGTTCATGTGCAACTGACTTTGGATAAAAATCCCAGAAATCTCAGTGCAGAATAAGCCCAGGTATCCCTGTTTCCACTTGGTGCATGTGCCCTGAGTATTAGCTGACCTATGCTGATGCAAATTTCGAGTAATTTGAAGTCAATAAAATGCTATTGATGTGGCATGAATATGGTTAGAAACATTCCTACTATTTCACCAGCTTTCTGAAATGCGGTACCAGCTAACTCTAATGAGAACAGTGCAGATTGTGCAAGAAGCTTGCTCTGCTAGGTCCTTTTTATAAAATGTTGAGCTCCAGAGGAAAAATACATTGATTCAAAGCACAGTAACTCAGCTAATAATGGATTTTTTTTTTTAATATAGAAACTATATTTGGAAAAAGTTTCAGTAGTCGTGCAAGTTTCCCTAGAAAATCCAAACTGAAGAAAAGTTGATGGAAAGTTTTCTCTGAGGTGTGTTATGAGAAGATAAGGTTTTGATAAAAGAAGCTTGACTCTGCTAAGAGGTGACAATAGTAAAAAGAATGACCTCATTTCAGAAACTCAGAAGAAAAAGAGCCTTAAAATGTCAGCTGTCCCCAAGAGATGTGATCTGGATGCTTTGACAGGTAAAGAAGGAATTCTTAGAAGTGCACACTCTCCAGAAAGTGAAAAACCTGAACGTTTTTCTTGCAGGTTTTAGTATTGGCAGACTTGTAAAAATGTTTTCTGCTGTCTTGGACTCTGCTTAGCTGCCAGTTCTGCACCATTTTCAGAAAAGGTGTCTGGATTTAAATGGAAAAGCTTCCTATGTAACCGCAGAGGAAGGAACTCTGAACTTTAGCTTCCCAGGAATGTGTACTAGGGTTGCAACTGAAAAAAATGAAATGGCATTTTATGCTATATTTAGAAAAAATGAAGAGGATGATGGAAGGGACTTGCATCGATCATTGCACTTGCTTCTTCCCGAATTTGAAAGGTCACCAGGGGTTTTACCTCAGTGTTTCAAATTAAAATCTGCTTTAAATGCATTTTAAGGGGGTGGAAAAAAAAAAATCAGTGTGTTGGAAAAAGCATATTCTCCTCCTTCAAGAAAGAAGAAATAATATGTTAACAGTAACAGTTTTTCTTCCGTCATTTTCCAAGATTGCCTCCTATTTTATGGAAGGAACCAGAAAACGGCTTCATTATTGTCTTTCAGTTAATTTAAACAGTTAGCTGCACTTTTAGTCATTCCACCAAAAATGGATAGAAGGTAAAATGGTCAGATGAGCGTTTGGAACCAGATGTGAACTTGGGTTCAGATGAGTTTATGACAATGCTCAAAACTTCTTTTGAGCAAGCTGTGGTAGTGCCCAGTGTTGAGCCCTGGGAGTTCAAGCATGATTTCTGAGCCTGTACCAAATGTAACTTTATACTTTCTTCTGGGTCCTTATGCATCTGTCTAAGAGAAGCCATCAGACAGGGTTCCAGTATCTACAAAGATCCCATATACCTCTTGTTCTGGGATGAGGCTTTGAAGTGGCTGTGAATTGCTTTCATGTGTTCTCCCATCCTCTTTGCAATTGCAGTGTTACCCTGCAATTTATCATTTCCCTACATGAGAACCTTTCAGAATTGGGGCCCAAATTATCTACACTAAAAAAAAAAATTAATAAATCTTACATTACTGCTATTATACTAGCTCCTTGTACCTAGCATGGGAAATTTTCCCCAATTTTGGTCAGGATACAAGCAGAAATCAGGTATTCATGAGAACTTATTTTTCCCAAATCTTCTCATTTCAGTCACTCAGATCAGTGAGTGGAGAGGGACTGGAGAATACCACAACCTTAGCATCACACCATGAAAATCCTCTAAGCTAATTTAACAAGATATTCTTGTTTTTTTCTAGTAATTTCATCACTGGTCATAAGTTTGATTTATCCATGCAAACATTTTGATGGTTTGTATGACATGGTGCTAGTGAACGGCCTGGAATAACTCTATCCAGTATGTATTCTGTACTGTGTCTGGTGAGTTTTTTCTGTAAAACTGAAGTGATCCCGTTACAGGTTGGCTGGCAATTTAGGAATAACTGTGGATAGTAACACAATGTTGGCATTAAAGTCTTGCTCTTAAGGTTTTAGATTATTGTGCAAATGATGGAATATTGTTACTGTGGTTCATAAGAGCCCCTTGCCATCTGTGCAGTGATATTCATAAAGACAAAACAGGTATATTTTTCTGCCCCACTTTCATGTCATATATTATTCATATTATGTTTGAGAAGTAAAATTCATTCTTCAGGGGATGTTTTCCATATGGATTTTATCTGTTAACTATTATGTAAATCTGATAAATCTTCAGGATTCTTGTAAATTTAGATTCTTCCACTCTTTCCTCTGCAAACAAATTTGCAAAAAATAGATATTTAGCCGCAGTTTGCGTATGGAGATATTATTGTGGGAGCAATTCCCATGCTTTTCAGGCTGAAATTTTCTACAGCAACCCTGTAACCATTGCTCTCTAGGTCAGCTTGTTGAGGTACGTTTTGCTGTGCACAAAGACTGCAAGGAGAATGTTCACAACGATAAAGCCTTTATTTATTGGGCAATATACAAGGTAGATGGGTAGAACTTGGGAGCTACTTAGTGAAGCAGTCCTAGTAAGGCATGCGATGAGCTGGGCAGTTGTCAGCAGGTAGGGACAGGACAGGCTCTGCAGCCACCTGTAAGGGGCTGGTCCTCTGTTACTCAGTTATGGCCTTTCAACTTCATGTTTTTCCTGAAGAGACTGATGTCTTTTCACCTTGGTGCTTTTCCTCCAATCTCCATCTCCACAATCTTACCTCTGCCTGCAGCTGCACCTTTTTTACCACACGTGTCCCTGCTCCGAGTTTCTCACAACTTAGCTGTTTGCCCATAGGGCCCTGCCTGACTTGTTGTAGAGGGCAGCAGATGCGTAGAGGATGAGGTTAACGGGCAGAAGGAGAAGGCAGGGTGATCCTAGCCCATGTAGCTGCTTTCTGCCTCTGCCACAGAGTCCCTGCGTAGCAGTGAGCAAATTGCTTGAAACAAATAGTCATTAACTGTATTCTCCCTGTTTTCTGGAATGTCTGAATTTCCGAGAGGCTGACTTTACAGCCTGAGTGTAACTTTAACCTTTTCTACCCCTTGCACAGGACATACCTCTAAGGCAAGGCACTAGATTAAAAAAAAGAAAAAATTCTAGCCTAGCCACTGGGCAGGGGGTGGGGGGGAATAACAAATGCGAGTTAGCCAATATTGCCTCAGTTCACAAAAATATCTGCTTAAAATAAGTTGATTTTAATGGCGTTTATTTCATACTTGCACATTTAGCAGAGGAGGATATTTTTTAGCCATGCCATAGCTACAAATAATCTTTTAACATGAGGTGAAACAAAACCTGCGTGTAAATAGTTTTAATCCACAGGCTGTGAATGAACTCGGGTTAAGTCTATGTTAAAAATAGAGAAGGCAGAGACTAGAAACATTTTCCTACCAATTTTCTGTTAATAATTCATAGAACTTCAGCATTTTCCAACTATCTCTTTTTACTGAAAAAGAAGCAAGTAGAAGTGATAAAAAGATTCTGATAATTCTTCGGTGCATATTAGTGTCCTACATATGATTTGTCATAATTTGTATGATTTGGCTGTATTTGTAACACCTATTTCTCTTCCTATTTTGGAGAAAGATAAGAACAACTGTGTGTAAAATACTGTGGGCAAGAAGTGTTTTCTTTATCCTGTAGGCAATCGTATTATGTGTTGAAGCATGAGATTTGATTAACCTGGCACACTGTATAATAATTTTAAATGAAAAACAATGCATGCATTTAAAAGCAAAATAAGACAGCAGGATGAGAGGAAGCTGGGGAGAAATACAGTAATAATTTACTTTAAGGATTTTTATCTCTTGATTCTAAGTTTTGAACATTTGTTTCCCCAAGCAGTCCCTTTTCCTCATGTGAAAGAGGAAGAAGTGCACAATGAGTCTTTTCTACCCCTTATCAAGTCTGAGGAAATGAAGTTCATTCTAACACTCCTTTTCAGGTTGAATAACCTGTGTCTTATCAGTATAACGCTATATGACTAGTTTATACAGCACTATATATAACGCTGTTTAACTAGCATCACAAAGCTGTATTTGGGTAGATCAACAAACGCTCAATGAGCTACACTTGCTCAGATGTCCTAGAGCGGCATTTATACCTCCCTGCGCATATGACAGGCATGGCTGGAGGCCCTGTGTGCTGCCGACAAAGTAGACGAATAGTTCGTGCTTCAGAGTTTACAGTTCTTAATATTAACAAAGTTTATGTCAGAATCAAGCATTTTTCTATATGTGACTGGTAGGTGTTTTTTAATTATTTTTTTCCCACTGGTTCTAATAGGACAGTATTGTTGTAACCACTTTCCTCTCCTTATTAATTATTTCACAGAGATTTTCTATTTGAGTTTGGGGTAAATATAAGAGCTAGTGCAAGACTGGCACAAGCTTTCTGTATTTTCCTGAGTTTTCATTTGTAGTATTTGTTCCTTGCTTGACAGTGCTTCATCACTTTGCAACCCTATCCTAAAAAAGGTGTTAGTTAATAAATGGTAGAGAGCACTTCAGTCTAAGCTTTGCTGTCTAGTGTCACACGTGCTGTGGGGACTGGCATGGCTGATTTGTTCTCATCCCTCCAATATGCTCATATGGGCAGGGAAATACTTTTCCTTGAAGAGGGTGGAAAAGTGGATGATACTCCTCCTACAAATACACAGAGCACAAGAAGAGATCCACAAGCGCACCTTCAATGCAGTTTCCTTTTCCCCTCAAAACATGTTTTTTCTGTAAGGAGTAGTGGGCAATAACTAAGTAGTAGTGGCCTGTTTATTTGACTTTTTAATATTTGGGGATACCTGATCTGGTACTGTGAATGATCACTTACAAGGATCATGCAGCAAGTTGTCAGCGTTCTTATCTATTTCTAATGTAGATCTGAGTTGCAGAAAGGGAAGAATCCTGGGAAATCACAAGAAAATTCAAATAAACCCCAAACATATATTACTTTAAAGAGTTGGAAAGGCTATACCTGAAGGTCATTCAGCTAAAGTAATCTTAGAGATTGCTAATGAGTGTAGTGTACGAGCTGTTTTATTCTAATGTATGTTGCTATTTCTCATGTTGTAGATAGGGCTTGTTGCAATCTTAGTGTCAAGCTGTCAGAAAAAGACTGACCGAATTAGGTTAAATTGATTGATGGCCATGCTGTAATCGCCACTGAGGTAAAGTTGGATTGCAGCGTTTTGGGTAACACGCTACAAATTGCTATAATGTCCAATTTCTTTTCTAAGCATCCATAGCACTGCAAACTGCCAGCAAAAGCATTAGCTGGGTTTTCATTACTAGGATCTAAATATTTATTCTGAGGTGAATTCTACTGGGAAAACACAGAATTTATGCTACCAAATGTGTATCTTCTTGGAACATGTCTAGCAGGCAAGCGCAGACATTGAGAAAAGAGTTAACAGATGCTATGGGCACTGGAGAAATGCATTTATTGTGAAGTCCTTTTTTACTGTAATTACAGCTAGGAAGACAATCTCCAGCAAGGCATTAAATTGGGTCAACAGCTAAAGAGGCTTGAGAAGAGACACTGATGACAGCAAGTGGTATATATACAGGAAATAAACGGCAGTGTGGTGCTGGGCGTGACAGGCTTTTAAATGCTGTAAGGGTGCCATTAACATATAAGTAATAATACATTAGAGACAATATGGTTATCATGAGATGATGAATAATTCTCAGATGTTAAGGCATTAGGCTCAGCAGACTGTCTCTAATCCTATGGGATTGATTACTCCATGGTAGCCGTATCCCCTGGAATCATCTTGTACAGTAGCTATTATAAAATATCTTGGTTGTTATTACTTAAAGAAGCTACGCGGATGAGTGCTGTCATCATGAAAAGCTTGCAGGTGTAAGATTTTCAGACACTTGCTTGTCCTCCCATCACCCCCTGTGAAGATCTTGAAGAGACAAGCTGAATCCTGGTCTATGGTTAAAAATTAAACAAAAATCCCGTGTCGGGTATTCCCTGTTTGTGTGTGGGGCAGGGCAAAGCTGACAGTTCAGATTCATAGTGCACAGTAACTGCGGGACTGGAGGATTTGACTAGTTATCTATTTTAAAGGTGACAAAGAGTCTCTTGCCTCGGGGTTATCTTTCAGAGAAAAGAAGGTAAGATTTTGTCAGAGGTAGAAATCTGGAGGAGCCAAGGCAGATGGGGTCACCCGTGGGAAGTCACCGGGACTGAGCAGTGTTTGCCTGAAGAGTCTGATTCCTGATCAAAAAATTTGACAGTGCTTGGCACTTACAGTCAGCTTGCCTCCAAAGCGACGTGTGGGAACAAAGGAAGTCTTGGCAGCTCCGTTAATGAGTTTGAGTGATTATCGGGACTGATGGTTCAGTATCTAGGCCCACAGCACCTATCGTCCCTCACCCTGTTGGGAGCCTGGCCTCCCACCTCTGCTCCCTGGCTGCCTGCAGCCTTGCCTGAAGCCATGGTGGTGGGCTCCCAGGGCAGCCATCGCGTCTTCACCATCACCAGCACGTGCCTTGCTCTCGCCATACCCTTTTCATTGGGTTCCTTCCCAGGGGGGTCTTTTCTTCTGTTTGCTGCTGATGTGTGTCTGGGGCTCATTAAATTTTACTAATCAGTATAAAAGGTGCTCTGTGTGATCTTGGAGAATAATAGATGAGGGAGGAGTGTGCTGTGCAGAACAGCTTGGGCCTCCACTGCACAGTTCTCTGCACTTCCCTCCATGTTTTATTTTTATTTAGGTGCAACAGTTAAAGAACCATAATAATTTATTTTCTAATACCTTTCTGTATGCCTCTTGCAGTACCTGAATCTGAAGCCCACTGCAGGTTTTGCACACACTGCATTCATCCTGAAATTACTTGGAGGGGAGAGAGTTGCTTACACTGTTTGAATCAGCCCAGTCACACCGGTATTGTTCCAGTTGCATTTTGAGTGTTTGATGAATGTTATTCACACAAATGTGACTAAGAGCTCTGAGTCAGATACGATGTAGGCAGCCTATGTTCAGAGTTTCCTTCACAGCTCTTCCAATACATCTTAATCCTGATTTTTAGCAATTACTTGTGCTATTTCGGTCTTGGACCTCCTCCCCACCGTGGCCATCACCAGGCACATAAGCAGATGCATACACGTGCCCAGCTCTGACAGCGTGCTTCCCTTCTTGTGCCACATTTTTATTCCGGGCCAGGCTTCCAAACTGATCTGCCCACATAACTCGGATCTGATCTGCAGCACAGCTTATCACTGGTCATAAATCACGCTGCTGACGTTCAGATCCGCAGTACTGTGGCAGAGGATGCAACATAGATTAACATGGGGAGGAAAAGGGAATATAACCTGGTTTTATTAGCCTAAATTAGCTTAAATGTACCGTATCTCTTAAGGTAGTTACAGAATTATAATCAGGAATGGCAGGGCACTGTACTTGTGATAAGAGGAGTCCAGGAAAAATGCAATGCTGAAATTTATGCTGATCACAAAATGAAGCAACATAGCACTCCTTGAGTGGTGCACTTGTATGTTTGTGCTGTTATTTATGATCTGTAGTCTGCGTCCTAGTGCTGTAGCACTGAAAATGGATAAAGGTAATATATTGACCAATTACAGGGAACACAGTGCCAAGGAAGAAGAAGGTGCTGTTGAACAGTCCAGAGTAAATCTGGTATGATTTTTATCTTGTGCTCTGAAACTGAGAAATTCCTGTTATGTACTCGTGGTTCGGTTGCTGTAACCGTAGGGCAAGAGGAATCCTGGTAGACCCAGCTGGCTTTCACCTGCCAGTGAAAGCATGGGCTTGCTTCAGGCTTTCCAAGTCTCACTGAGAAACACTGTGTGAAATTCCAGCAGAGAACAAGAGCTTTATTTTCTTTACTCTGGTGTAGTGAATACTGCCAGTAATAACAGATCTAACAAACATTCTTTCTCAGGTCATTGCTGCCACAGGAAGGTGAGGTTTTTCTAATTGCCAATAATTTTATGGAAATGTGTATTGCACTTAAAAGGTACTTTTTTAACTCTACAATCTTCCATTAAGTGGTTTCCATTTAAGTAGTTTAAATACATGCTATTGTCAAATGGACCATAGTTTGATAGTAGCCTTTGATGTTTTGATGTACATTTAAATAGTTTGAGGTCTCCTTTAAAATATGTATGCAGCTTTCAGATGCTGCTTTGAATGAGGAAATGTCTGTTATCTAGGTGTTGAATAAGACAAGCATGTTCAGGATAATATAATGCATATGCATACATAATTGCATCGTATGCACTCACTGCTGTGAGTACTTAAAGTGAAAATCTGGTTTCAGTGGGAAGAAGCTGACAGATATGGAATAGTAGTGATGAAAAAGATGCTGTATTTTGTTATTGTTACACTTCTGTTTCCCCTTGTTTTTATTTTCATCATCTGGGCTGCCAAGGAAGTGATGTGACCAGCACATTGCAGTCTTGCTGTAGTCAGTTAATCAGTCACTTCTCAAAACACTGTCAAAAATTCTGCAATGCTGCCAAACTGTTGCCAAAGGTGGTATGTATGTCCCCCATGGGCCAAGGAAGTATGCAGCCGAAAAACCGGCAAATCCTCTGAAATCGGGTCTCTAAATGAAATGATTGATTTATTTTTCTTTTCTTTTTGCTAGCATGGGCTTTTTTGATGAACTGGACAGATTATCTTTCAATAAAAGACTTGTACTCAAAAGAAAATTACTGAAGTTGAGTAGCTGAAAGGAAGCTCAAGTGTCAGGAGGCTCTAAAGCAGGCTGAGGCACTGAGAGCAACGAGGCATTTCTTTTTCCGATCACTGTGCCGAAAGGATGTGGTGTACATGAGACAAGAAGATCCTAGCCATGTGCTGGGGTTTGGGGTTTTTGTGAATCTGCTCTGAGCTGATGGGCTTTCTCCTGTAGGAGAAGAGAGGTGAAGGGTCCCACACTGTAGACACATTTGCTCTAGTTTGATCCACCCAGCCTTCTGAGGCCTTCAAGTTACTAAATTTGGGGTTTATGCCACTTAGGAACTAAAGTTAACCAACTGCCATGACTCACTGCTGGTGTTTCCAAAGTCACCTGCACAATAAGAGACGTACTAACAGCCATTCTTGTTACAGTCTGATTGCAAGTGGGTTAACGGCTTGCAAAGAGGAAAACTAAGGGTTTAGTTGGTAAACTGGTATTCTCAGAACCAGTTATCAGTGCATTGCTAGAAGTCAGATCTAGAGGGGGAACAGAAGATACGTAAACAAAAATGCCTGTGTTTGCATGTGTCAGGCTATGACAAGGTGAGGGTGCTAGGGATGAGCTTGAGGGGAATCTTGCTAGAGTGGCTTCAGATACTATTCCTCTGGATGTTACCCTCTCTACAAGCACTGGAAAGAATATGTGCTCTAAGCCTTAGCTGCACCCCTTCGCAGCCCAGCGTAATACCTTAAATCTCTTCAGAAATGGTGTTTACACTAAGACATCAGTGTGTGAACTGCAGTCTAAGTACAGATTTGTTTATGCAGACTTTGCTGGGGGGAGTTTACGACTCCGATCCCACACACAGGTGGAGGCACCAATATCGGAAGCTGCTGCAGCAGCCATGGTTCATTCAGGAAAGGTGAGTTGAAGCACCCTGTGTGTACAGCAGGCAACCTGCATCATCTTCCTGTGAACTTGCAATCCCTGCAGCATGATGATTCTATGTTGTGTCCATTGTCAGTTCCGAAGGGAGTTAGGACTACTAGAAACTATGAGCATGATTTCAAGAGCTGTGTGAGCATAACTGTGGCAGCAACCCCACACTATCTGGGAACGTTTCTCTCTTCTCAGGGAATCATAGAATGGTTTGGGTTAGAAGGGACCTTAAAGATCATCTAGTTCCAACCCCCCTGCCATGGGCAGGGACACCTCCCACTAGACCAGGCTGCTCAAAGCCCCATCCAGCCTGGCCTTGGACACCTCCAGGGATGGGGCATCCACAACTTCCCTGGGCAACGTGTGCCAGTGTCTCACCACCCTCACAGTAAAGAATTTCTTCCTAATATCTAATCTAAATCTCCCCTCTTCTAGTTTAAAACCATTACCCCTCATCCTATTGCTACACTCCCTCATAAAAAGTCTGTCCCCATCTCTCCTGTAGGCCCCCTTTAGGTACCGGAAGGCTGCTATAAGTTCTCCCTGGAGCCTTCTTTTCTCCAGGCTGAACAACCCCAACTCTCTCAGCCTGTCCTCATAGCATAGGTGCTCCAGCCCTCTGATCATCTTCATGGCCCTCCTCTGGACCTGTTCCAAGAGGTCCATGTCCTTCTTGTGCTGAGGACTCCAGCACGCGATACTCCAGGTGGGGTCTCACCAGAGCAGAGTAGAGGGGTGGAATCACCTCCCTCAACCTGCTGGTCATGCTTCTTTTGATGCAGCCCCAGGATCAGGAGCTTGGAAATACTGAGCTGCTGCTCAGTGTGGTGGGATGGAGACAGGGCAAGGAAATACAACAGATTTCCCTTTGAGGCACAGTGTTATGCTTAGGGCAACCTGCCCCATTCAGCTGGGACGCTTCTCACATGAGAAATGCCATTTCTTCATTTCTCGGAAGAGCCTGTCAAAGGAGCTGTGGAGAGTGAAGTCCTCCAGAGAGCAGAGCTGCACAGAGGCCTCAGCTGGGCACTCTGCAAGAAGCCACTGCAGTGGGAGCATCAGCCCTTGGTGAACTCCAGGTTTCCTCACTGTTTCTGTCCCCAGTGTGCTCTTGTGAAAGCCTGATTGCACATGCAGCTGCACCTCATGACCTCCTAAGTAAGAGGATGTGAAAAAGGTATTTAGTTTTCATTAGCTAGGATAGCTGCTACTAATTAAGCAATGTAAAAAGCCTTCAAGTTAGGTGCAAATTGAATTTTCCTTTTTAAGACTCTCATGAAGTGTGTTTCTAATTAAAGATACTTCGCTTGACTAGGTGAGAGCCATTTTACTTGCTGTGTCTGTGTAGGAAGCTGCATCTGTTTCCATTAGTTGTCCCACACGCATGGGCGAGTCTAACTCGATTCGCCTGCATTAACCCATGCAGCAGGTTTGAACAGGACCAAGGAGGCGGCACAGCCTGTCCCCAGATCCCCAGTTTGCCTGTGGTAAGAATCGGGGGCCGCCTTGCCCTTACCCAGAAATGTTTGTGCTTTTCTTTTTGTGAAGAGGCTGGAAACACCCACCGGCAAAAGCCACCAGTCTCAGGTAGCTGCCGGAGCGGTGGTGGCCTGGTCCTGGTCCCTGAGACGGGCTGGGGCAAGGGAGGAGTGGGGATGGTGAGAGCCCAGGGCCTGCTCCAGCTTTTACTTGTTTATTTGAGTGATGTTTGGGCATTCAATTTTAATTGTCTTAGTGAAGCACCTTTAAAATCCAAGAAAAGATGAGCAAGCAATTTTCTTCTTTGAGTCCGATTGCTGTCTGTGACTTGGGGCAAACAGTGGGTTGAATTCCCTGGCCTGTGTCTGAGTCAGTGGGGCTCTGTATCTTCTTGGGGTTTGCTTCTCCGTAACTCCTCATCCAGCTGTGAAGGTCGTTGACTATTTCTTACCTAGCTGGCAGCAGGTTTGTAAGGCAACTCTCCTCTCCCAATATACAGTTTTAGGCTCATTTGTTATTCATTTAATTAGAGCAAAAATCCAAGGTTCATGTCAATTGCCATGTCCCTGGACTCAGTTTTGGACTCTCAGTGCTAATAGTAATAGCAGTTGCTTTTGTATTTGTAGCCTGCTTATGCTTAGTGATGATAGGCCTAATACATAAATGTGATTTAGTGCAATATAAGCAGCAGAAGTTTGTACGAAACAGCATCCTGTAACTTGTGTAGTCACAAGTTATTTCAAAAATTGTGCAGACAGATAAAGCTGAAAAGACAGGACATTGACTCTTCCTAAATTTCTGTTTGTTTAAAAAGAGAAAAACGTGTGAATCACACTTTTTTGCAACTCCTTGATATCCTCATTGAGAAAAACTTGTAGAAGGGGCGCTACCAGTCTGAGAGCCCAGATTGTGACCTGACCCTGTGCAAGATAAACGGAGCATAAGACTGATCCTTCAACAGCACGCTTTAAGAGTCAGCGTCTCGAGCCCAGATGCTGCTTGGACAGCCCCGTTTGCCCTGCTTTGGAGGGCAACGCAGGCCCCAGGAGAGGGCTGGCAGGGAGCTGTGGCTCTGTCCCCACTTGACCTCAGCCACCAAGGCTGGCTGAATAAACTGCTGGAAAGGGAGGGTTTTTTCCCTCCACAGGAGGAAATTCTGATAAAGAATTAGCAGGTAAAGCAACAGCAAGGACAGGAATACAAGTATCAGAGACTAAGTGCAGGCTTTTAAAAATATCGGCCCAGGTTTCTGTGAAGCAGTGACTCTTCCAGTGTCCCCCTCCTTGGGCACTGCTCATCTCCGCCTGCGTCTGCAGCCGCAGACCAGGTGTCTTACTGGGACCTCAAAGGAGGGGGGAGAGGAGGATATTTTACGCTAGTTTAGTTTTCAGTTTCTAGAGGAACAAAGCAGAGGACTCGATCTGAAAAGAGGCTTTTTTTAGTATTTCCATTTAAGCTTTGGATAGAGCTATACACAACTGAATCCCCGTGTCTGCATCGCTAAAAGACTTGTTTGTTTTGAGCTCAGCAACTAGGGCATGCCAAGAGCTGCCTTTAGCATCATTCAGCTGAGGCAAATGCACCTGGTTACACGTAGTGTTTTTTAAATGAGTGAAACGTCATTAATATAGGTTTAAATAACACACAAGATCTGTGGAAGGCTGTAGTAAAGCAAAACCCAAAAGCAATTCAGAGTAATACCACTTAATGGATAATTCATTTCTGTATTTCTACGTGCAGAGCGCAGAGCAATAGTTGTTGGCTCAAAAGACTTTGATCAGCCAAAGCGTGGCTGCTGGCAGCGGCAACCAGTCTAGTTGGGTGGTTTTGCATGAACATACCCCTGCCTCCTACTCATCACAGAGCCCTTAACCTCTTAAATTTTCTGAGTAATACCCAACATATTCTAAATATCTACGTAATAGTTTGTCAGTATGTTATCAATAAATTGATATGGAAGTGCTCTACAGTTTGCTATATTTTTAAGAGCAACGTATGGAGGAACAGAGCTGGGAGGAGTGAACAAACTGCATGCACCTGCAGTGGCATGAGTTATTACACTTTAATAGAAATGCTCATAAACAAACTTTAATAAACTTGTCAATGAAAATGATCAGAAAATAATTATTTACTGCTGCGGATGTAAATGATACGGAAAATCTGAGACTCATCATTTAAGAGTTATTTTTTTAAATAACAAAGGGATGATTTCTTAAAATATTTTATGGCATTTTATAAAGAAAGAGTTCATGGTCAAATTCCTATTGAAGCTCCCATGAACATGAAAACCCACGCAGAATTAAAAAGAGAACCATTGAAAGATACTGTATGATAACTGAGCAGTTTGGTTTCTAGAAACAGGGACGAACCCTAGCTTCTACTGAAGTTATCTGGGGACGTCAACAATTCAGTTTCACTTGTTCTTAAATCTGCCATATGAAATGATGGCGTGGAAAGCAGGTGGGGGGAGGGCACACCTCTATCTATACTATGTGAATGGGTATTCTGATTTCAGTAGATATTTAGTTACAAACATGGATTGCTGCAGTGTTTGAAGTTTCTAGTGCAATGTGCTTAACGATAAGGCAACGTTAATTAACTTGGTGGTACCCAGTGGTACTTACCTATCAAGATGATAATAGTACTTTTTTTTTTCTATGATTGAGACATGAAATATTTATTGTTCTTACTGAAAAGAACGTAACGTTCACTATTGTCTGAAACTGAGGACAAGCTTCCTGTGAATTTTTTCACAGCTAACTGGATATGTTTTAAATAATGAACTCTAGACTGTTTTTCGGTTCAAGAGTTTGCCCTCCCTTACCCCTCCCCCCACAACTCCCAAACTGATATGTTTAGTTGTAGTTGCCTTCCAACTTTATACAGTACAACCAGGTAGAGTTTTTTTCTGTGTCCTGATTCACAACTAGTTGTGTTGGCAGCTTAGAGAGGGCAGCATGCTCCAATGCAGGAGCAAGAACAAATACCTCTGAACTGGGATGGAGGCATGTAACTGGTGCTGATCTTGAACTGGGTGCACTGTAGGACTGCTGAGACAGGAAAGGCAGGTCTGTTAGGTAGTTTGGAGAGCAACAGAAGCGCAACTTGTCTCAGGTTTGCATCTCCAAGTTGGCGCAAGTTTTAGCAGGAGCTCTTCCCATATAGATGGGTCATACGTAAGGTCTCAGTTGTGCAGGGGCTGTCTCCAGGCACATGGGTACTGAGTGCTCACTGCCACAATTCCTGCAGCTTTGGCACTGACATGAAAGATGAAGTTGGTCTCTCTAACATGTAATCACTTGCTTTTGTAGAACCTGTAGAATTGTAATTGTATCTGGTATCTCCCCTCACCACCAAATGCAGGCTAATGGGTTTGGCAAACAGTGAATTTCAGAGGGAGAATCAAATATATAGTCAGCAAGACTGAATAAGCTGAGTTTTTGGAGCACTCCTCCTCCTGTATGTGTGTGGTACCCCCCAGAGAGCTCTCCATGCTTGGGACTGGGAAGGGACTCGTTCTGGTACTTTCAGAGGAGCAAATACATGGTGAGGAGCAGGTTGACAAAGTAGATGAGGAGACTGAGGTGCTCGGGGGTAAAGATGCGGAAAGGTGGAAAATAACCTTCCCTGAAGCCTAGGGAACTGACGAGGAGGAGCTGCATGTACTGAAGTAAGAGGATCCAAACTACTCTCATGGTACATCTGGAGGCAAAGGCAAAATGCTTGTGGCCAGTCACTGTTGCTGGCAACAGGGTAGCGGGAAGGACAGAAATCTAGACAGGCTGGGAAACGGCAAATACCAGGAAAAGTGAGCATTAAACTCCCAGGATGATTTGAACTTCAGAGGCTGACAGTACTGTGATTACGTGCTATGAAGGTTTGCTCTCAGGTATGTTGAAGTGTACTAGTCCGTAGGCCCAGGAGAATCAAAAAGGCTGTTGCTGACTCCACAGAGCGATGCACCAGGATGCAGGATAGAACGGAAATGACCAAACGATTTGTGGAAGCTAGTGGTGAATATTTTGTCTGAATAAGGACTATGAGCAACAGAGAATATAGACCTGTGGATTGTTTGGCTTTTGGAAAGCTTTTGCAGCATTAACTGCCTGATCTGCAAAGCTGTTAGTAGCCTATACAGCAGGAGCCAAATTCTGATAACTGTCAAATGTGAGAATGCAGTCAGACCTCCCTGCATGTGAACTCGAGTCCTGAATGTGAAAGGAGAAGAATTGGTGTTGAATTTCTGGTAGAGACTGTCCCGTCTCTCTGCAAGCGTGTTGGAGAGATGCTTAGGTCTGCGATGTAGCTTAAAGTAATCCCTTTCCAGCAGCTCGTTTATGTACTGGAAGACACCGGTAAATACGGGGTGGCCATGCTCACAGAAATGGCCTTGACTGCTCTCAAGAACACCGTCTTTGAAGTCACCATGCAGCGTGCAGTTTCCTCCTCCTTCCCTCTGGCTGCTCAGACATGTATTATTGATGGCCTTCCACCATCCTCCCTCGCCCTGCTCCTGCAGAGCCCTTGTGCACCGCTGAGCCGAAGCAGGTGCAGAGACCAGCGTGGAGCCTGAGCTGCTGATCTCCAGGCTGTCAGGTCTTGTTTCTTTTCATGCATACTTCCTAGCACTAATAGGGACCACTTGATAACTGGCACAGAAACTGAAGACTTGTAGAGAATCTTTTTTTTCTTCTTTATCCAGTTATTCAGTTGATACTCATTTTCTTTTTAATATCTTACTGGTTTGCTGGGTATGAAATGTAGAGCTGTGTCTTGCTGAGTTGACGGCAGGTATAAGGGGTTTCCACCACCGCCCCCCACCACCCCGTTTAAGTTACAGATTTATGCCGTCTTTTGTTTCCTGCCTTCACACTTCAGACAAGCGGTGTCGTAAGTCATGTTAGATGGGGGTTAACTGTCTAATTCCTGCTGATTTTTTCAGTGGTGTTGGGTTTTTTTGATGGAGTTGTTAGCATTAGGTACCAAATCCTGCTCACTCATTTTTGTTTGACCTACAGTAAAATAAGTAGAGAAAAATCTGTCAGTACTACTTACTTCAGAGTTTTCTTAAGTTTCTCATTTAGTCACATTTGTATAGGACATACAATGTCACTTGTACAGGAATGCTCTGTATTAAAGCTGCAAAGAGAAGTAGTAGAAGTTCACTGTTATACCCTTTGCATTTAATCATGGTTGTGGAAATGCAAATAGACATAGCTTTCAAACATGGTAGAGTCTAAAAAAAAAAAAAAAAGAAAAATTAAGTTCACTCACAGTCATTCATGTTTGAAGTTGTTTGGGGTTTTTTTTATGGTGTACGCATGTGCACATGCATGTATTTTTCATTAGCCATGCATGTTCACACAGGTGAGAATTATCTGCATCTGTCTTTAGAGAAGTGTTTTATTTCAAATAAGTACTCTTAGCTATACGCAAGCTGCAATATTCATGCATTAAAAGAAGGATCCACATTTGGTCTTCCCCTGTCTTACAGAAAAACTGGCATCACGTCAGAGCAAGAAACCACTCTTAGATTGTAGAATGCAAGTGGCAAAAGAAGAGAGTTGCCGAATTGCTCTGAATAGTTACTGAAGCGTACTGCAAAGCTTGTTCCTCGAACTACCTGAAAAATAGGAGTGAATTTTTAGGTTCAGGAGCTGGTCACAGTGAAAAATATTCATCCAAGCTAGTTAGCTTAAACATCTTTATCTGCTCTCTGCTAGTAGGTTAAAAACCAAAGCCTCCCAAAAGTCTATCATTAAGATATTTTAACAGCAAACATCTGATTATGGTGTTCAGCTAATGTGAGGACAAACAATAAGACGAGTTTTTTGATTATTTATGTGTGCTAATCTCCTCTGCTAATAGACAAAGACTAATAGCATCCATAAGCTTCCCAAACCTAATAAACAGTTGGAGTTTGTATGGCAACACCGAGCTCAGAGCCCAGCTGTTCCTTTCTCGCTGCTGCTGCTGCACAGTCTTAGTTCCAGATTGAAGGTTGCTGAGCCGCTTGTCTGGTTCTGATGTGCGGAAAGATGAAGACAGTTAAGACTTAAAAGTGGCACTGTATTTCAGTGCATGTAGCACTTACTCCTTTAGAGCTGCACGTCCTCAAGTCCTCGGACAGCCTGCACAATTGAGGGAGGGAGGGACGTGGTGGGGGCTCAGGGGCAGGAACTGGCAGCTGGATGGAGGAGCAAGCCAGGGTGGATGAGGGCCACAAGAGGCTGCCAAGGAGGGAGGAACATGAAAGAGAAAATACTCCGGAGTAAGTTTTTTGTGTTGTTTTGTTGTTGGGTTTTTTCCTTACTATGTGAATAAAATCTAAAAAAACCCCAACAAACCAAACAAAAAAAAACCCCAAAACAAAAAAAAACCCAAAACAACAAACAACCCACTGCTGCAGAACTGCATAGTTTTATTTTAGGGTAGAATTTATGGGTAACATGCGTTATTCTTGTGAGATGAGGAAGTTTTGTTCTTTCCAACAATAATTATTATCATACTTCTGTTTCTGTCCATTTATAGATAGACCTATAAGCTGTATTGCTACAAAATGTTAGCCCACTGAAAGATGAGTTGCTAGAAAGTGTGCTAGATATCTCTTAATTCTGTTTTAGAGGTAGTCATGTTGCTTTGCAGTCAGACAGAAAAGAAACTTAATTAAGAGATAATTTCTTAGAAAAAGAAAATGATGGAGCAGGAAGACTTTAAGTCTGCCTCAATAGAATATTTCAGTACTTCAGTGACTTTAGTAATGACCTTAGCTGGTAAGAAGATGATTTTGTAGCAAAGTGAAAACCCCTTATACGCTGTTGTTAATAATTTACCATTAAGTACTCGTGTCAGACTTGAGCACTAATAAGATTTAGCAGCATAGAGGTACAAGTCAGGCCTGCTAATATGTAACTCCTTTGTGTCTGAAAGTCAAAGTCATATCTCTGCGGGTAATTAAGTCTGTTTGTAAAAAGATGAAACAATTTAAAACATCATAACACAGCGATTCCAGTGTACTTCTAAAACCATAAAATGTATATCCCATCTCAGTGCAGAGTTGCTTCCATTCCATCTTGGAATGAGGAAGGTAAATAATTTTAATGTGCTCTGTGATTTATATTGCAGCTTATGTGCTTAAAATGTTGTTTATGTGTGCTGCTTAGTGTGTTACTCTGTTTTGGTACATTAGACAGCTATGACCTATGACCAAATACCCTATCTGTCCCTCAGCTGACATTCAACAATCAAAAAAAAATCCACTCTTGCAACATAGTTGTGAATTTAATTATTCCATCTTTTGGCATCAAGTAGTTGTGGTGGAAAAGATGTTCTGGCTAACCATTCTTGTAGGCTAATAAAACTGAGACATATAGGCATTTAACTTTTTTTTCTAATCAAACAATATTCTACAAGCACAAGTATGCTATTGCAGACACCATTGCTTTGGAAAGTCAGTTAGAGTGGAACTTGAGATCATGTTGTACAACCAGTTGTTTATATACAATAAGATTTAATACATTTGTAGTGTTGTTACCTGTGCTAGATGTTCTCCTTCCACACCATGAAAACATAGTTAATTGAACATGAAATCCATGAGAAAAAATTACGTGTGTCATGCAAAAGGATTATTTACTATTTATGGTTTGGAGCTAATACTTTCTGCATTTAATAGAAAAAAACAAAACAGTGTGTAGATAAAGGTAGCACATGACAGTGATATTAAAAAAAGGGCAGGAGTAGCTATTTCATGTTCTGGAGGTAGCTCACTCTCATTTGGTGTGTTCACCTGTTGAAACAGCCACTGAGCCGTAGCCACAGGATGTGGTATCTGCACTTTTTATTGTGTTCTGTCCTTTCTCAGTGAATAAAACAGCATTATTTAGCATTGCAGGCTTTTGTGTTGTCTGTTGGCAGGAGAGGCAGGTGAGAGCGCTGGGTAATTCTGTGTTGTGAGTGGTGTCTTCGTTTGTCTCTTACACAGGCCCCTGTAGAGAAGATAGTAATAATCTACCAAAAGTAATATCTTTCTTTGTAGAATTTCTAACTTTTATTCTATAGATAACTCTTCTCCTCCTTGCCCTCCAAATTAAGAAAAATACTGGTTAGGTGTCAAGAGGTAGAAGTCTTTAAAATTGGTGTCTCCGCAGGGTTCACTGCAGTTGTAGCTGTTTCTGTTCCACCAAAGTGCACTTGTGTTCTGCAGAGCTGGGGCACCTCTGACTCCTTTTGGAAAGGTTCCAATATGTGTTATAAAATAGGGGATTAAAAGGAACAGTAGAGCCCTAGTCAGGCATTAGACACATTAAATGCCAGAGTTGTATCAAACAGCGGTTTGATGCTGAGATTTGAAAGCAAAGCAGACATGGTATAATTTTTATTAACTGCCACAAGTTTACTGCAGGTGAATGTGTTCCTTGATTCAATATTAGCAGAAGAAGGAAAACTTTGTTGGGGAAAAAGAATTTTGATATTTCTTTTTCTAAGAACAGGGAAAATTATTCTTTTTCCGAAGTATTATTATAAATTGTTTTGCTTAAGTATTCCTCTTAGTAAATTGACAATATCGTTGGTACCAAAGTACAGAGCTAACAGTAGTAGAACCACTGAATAAATCATAGAATTGGTGATGAAATAAATTACTTCACCCATGGTGAGGACCGTAATTGAGTCACGGCAGAACTTATAACTACTGTTTGATTTGCAACATTTGCTTTGCCAAAGGGAAAGCACCAGTCAGTCTTAGAATAATAAATGGTAGTTGCAGTGCATGAAAATGTTAATGAATCCCGTAATGATGATCATGTTATGAGACTCATATGTGCGTTTTAATTCATGCCTTCCACTTAGCAATCTGTAAGGCTTGGGTTTTCTCATTCTAGCAGTAGCTGCTATCAAAGTCAAGGGCCAAAGCAATTGAGTGGCTCAATTAAAGGGGCTCTGGGACTCTTATGTTATGCAAACTGGCCTATCAGCATAACTTAGCATATTTGGATAAATTATTTCCTAAATTAAGGTAACTTTGGTCAGACAGTATCAGATCTGGTTTGATTAATGCTCAGATTTATTCTAAATTTTCTCTAATACTTTTCACTTTACTGTTGCTCACTAACCTGTCAGAGAGCGAAGCAGAGCACTTGAAAAATGTTTCTTCAATGATTGCCAAATGCACAAACTTTATCACCTCACTAAAAAAATGGCATCTGTACTTTGCGGTGTTTAGATACGGTGCGGGTGGACAGACTGGCCCTGACCATCACTGCCTTTTGTCTGGAACTCTTCCCAGCGCTAGTACAAAAAGTCTTACAGTGCTAAACACTTCAGCTTTGTCTCTTCATGGGCTAAACTGAGGTCTTCAGTTTTCGACCGTGTGATCTTGTAGATTTTTGTGGTCATAAAATTAAGAGATTTTTTGATAGATGTATTTAAAAGGCATTAAAAAGCAATATGGAGAGAAAACAGTTTGTAGAGGTATGAAAGCAAAATAAATCCAAATCTACGTTCTTTCACTCTCCAACAAACTAATCTTTGCAAAGCCTGTTTCTTCTCTCTGTTCTGAAATTCAAAGGAAAACAACGTTTCCTATTGCAGTGATACCTTTAAATCCTGGGTGGACAATTGGGGGGGTTTCTGTGTCTTTGTCTTTATAATTTTAAGTAATTTTTTAGTTTTATGTGTAAAGGAAAAATGCAAGGTGACACTGTCATGTGGAGAGGGAGAGAAGCAAAATATAACCTTTTGATGGTGGTGAATAAGGTTTCTTCTTTTTCCTGTCATTTACAAAGTGCTCTGCTTCGTATCTACTTCACAGCATTTGGGGGTGAGGGGGGTGTATCTAATCTTTATTGTGGTATGGCACTTTGCAGTGCAAAGAGTTAAATGGTGCATGAAATGACCTGTCACACTGTATTATGTGCCACAGTATTATATACGCAGAGGACTGTTTAAAAAAAAAAAAAAAGGCAGAAAAAATAGTTCCTGAAGCCCCACTTTTTTGTTGTTTTGAAGAGAAACATTTGGTGCGTGTATACATATATTTCTGCATAATTTATTTTAGTTAAGCCACCGGAGTCCATCAACTACCAAAATAGAAAGAAGGGATATGCTGGATAGTTTCCCTCATCAATTCATTAGGGAAGGTAGTGGTGGAGATTCGGTGCCTGTGATACAGCTTTTTTGCAGGGATCAACAAAACCAAACTTCTGCATCTCATACTGGAAATAGCTTATGAACTGTTTTCTGAATGGCTCCAAGTAGCTTCATTACTGTGGGAGAACTTAGGAACATGTTTATGAAGCTTTGCAAAATGAACACAGAACCGCATTTCTTAATATATGATAATATTCTCAAGTTCGTACTACATAGTTTCACCTGATTTTGCCTGCAGTTGGTAGTGCTTTGCCGAACCTCAGATTGAAACAAGAAGTCCGTGGTGTCTTATCTCATGATTCACGTATCCTTTTGCTACAAATACCTTTCAGCCCTTTCATGAGGGCATGGACACAAATCTTCCCTCAGGTGTGGGGCCTAAATCCAAGTGCAAATTTAGGCCTTACAGTTTTAACAGAGAATAATCACTTTACATGGAGTGAGTTTCTTTGTTTTCTTCCTCTGTATGCAGAATATAGTCAGGAATGCACAGAAGGTTTTTTGTTTGTCTGTTTTTGTTTGTTTTGTTTGTTTGTGTTTGTTTGTTTGTTTTTGTTTTTTTTTTTTTTTAACTCAGCTGCAGGGTTTGCTCCCTGTTAATGATCTGCTAGCCAGGTAGAAAATCTGTTTTGCTTTAAAAAGAGTGAGAATCAGGGAACAACAGAGTCCTCTCGGAGTATTTGAGGTGATACAACGACAGTCCCTTCTCACCATTACTCGGATTTTTAAAGACAGCAGTAGCAATGCCAAAACACTGATCAGGCATCCACCAGCTCTATCCTCACTTCTTGTCTGCTTAATATTTATGTCTCTCTATTTCATGTCAATAAATAATATATTTAATGAAATACTTCAGATTAATTATTTAGCAGTTGTTGCATTTTTTGTAGCAAGGGGGGATAAACATTGCTTATGAGGAACAGCTTGTCTTTTTACACCTGCTCAGCATTGTTCGAAATAATTTATTTTCTGCCAGACCCAGGAATGGCCTTTTACACCCTGTTGCAGGGGAAGGCTCATTTTCACATGCCAGTAGTGCTGTGAAGGAGATGGCTGGAGGGTAGTCCCGTCCTCCCCAGTCTTGCATTGAAGGCAGGTGGGGTGAGAGGTGGCAGCTCTGTGTTTCCAGCTCTGGGGAGGAATGATGAGCCTTGAGAATGTTGTCCAATTCCCAGTTTTGGGAAGGTGCAAATGGGAGTCTGCTTGGGTTTGTGGGTTTGAGGTGGCTTGGGCGCAGTTTATAACCAGCTCTTAATTTTTATCAAGATTTGGGGAGCTCCAAGTTCCTGTGTGGGAACAGCTTGGTGACCCACCGAAGTCTGGTGTTTTTCTGTCTGGAAGTGCTTTATATTTGATACTCCAGAGGAAAGTGAACTTCCTCTGCAAGTACTGTGTTTATCAAACTGCAGTTCAGCATCACGGGGGAGAGGGAGGTGCCGCTTTCTCAAGCCAGGTCATGCGTAGATCTCCATAGGCTAGGATTATTGATTATTTCATGTAATCTAGTGTAATACTGGAAGTCTTATATACTACTTCCAATCAGGCTTGAAAAACTGGCCTCAAATCATGTTACAAATTGGAGACTCAGCCCAGTGTTGTTGGAGGATTTAAGATTCCTGAAGCTTTCTCAGTCATTCCAGCGCAAAAACAGGTTTCAGCATAACTTTGTCTTGCATGAGAATAATTAGTTGATGGGCAGAACTCAAAGTAAAATTCAGGATGTGGAACCTAACCCCCGAAAGAAGCACTTACAAAATCAAAGGTGTTGAACTAAACTCTCTTACTTCTGGCTCTTGCCGTTTCAAGCAGTTTGTACAACTTATTTCAGATGGCAGCTGGGTCACAGCTTTGCTTGTGGGCATTCCTGAGGTTGGGTTAATGGGCTTCAGGCTAGTGCCCTGCCTGCAGCAGGGGCGGCAAGGGGCCCAAACATGCATGCCTGCATGGGAACGGGCACGCAAAGGAGCTCTGCTGTGTCATTCATGTACGGAGTTTACTCCTTCTGCGATAGTCCCCATTTGGCCTGTGGTAGGCACGTCTGCTTCACTTGCTCTCATTCATCACTGTATGAACAATCTGAAGACCTGTGTAGTTTTACATTAGGTGCAGTGATGCAACAGAAAACAAAATCTCTACTGTTTCCACAGCAACTCGTGCGTCCGACCTTGGCTGTAGGATGCTGTCAGTCCCTGCAGTCAGTGACTTCAGCAAAAACTTGTCAAAAGAAAGCACAGCACAGGCTCTCATGCTCCCCTCCAGCCCCTCTTGATTACTGGCATAAGGGGACTGTGGTGAATATATTACCATAAGTGCAGCTCTAAATCTCCTGTTATAACTTTATTCCTTTGTATATCAACACATGCTGCTGCTTTGTTTTGATTTGGTCTTCTGTCTGCAGATAGTCATTGCGGAGCCCGTCAGGATTATCCATTCACATTTTGCTGAGGATGGCACAGTCGGAACTAGTTAGTACTAGGTGACCGGTGACCTGTGTAAAAGGGTCTGGGTGGCTCAGTGCTGTCGCAGGCTGATGGATACCGACAGCCCAGATGCTGTCAGCACCAGTGGCTCCCTTGGCAGCACTGTTTAGGGGACGGAGCAACTGAACTACCTTTTTTTCTCCAAAGTGGTTGCTCCAGTTCAGATTGCACACTGAGAAGCAGTTTATAGATGATTCCACCCTACAGTTTCCTTGGCTGAAACAGTCTGTGCACTTATGCGTGTGTCTGTGCACAGGTTTGCGTATGTGTTTGCATAGTTCTTAAGTCACACAAAAGCCACCCCTATTCAATACATACTGTACGGCAGTAATGGTATAATTTCTTTCGCTAAAATATGACTTGCTTCACACCTCAATGATAATTCTATGGCCATTTAGTTTCCATTGGAGTTCTTTATTTAAAATTCAGATCATCTTCACTGGATATTTATGATACTTTCCTACAGTCATAAAAAGCTTAACACTTCTGCTTATGGAGCAAAGTAAATATTTGGTCTAATTTGCAGCTAACCTGAGAAGGTTTCTAATTAGAGCGGCTGTGCTCTAAATGGTGTAAGATCTCTCAAGCTGATTACATGCATATATGTGACATCTTTACCATAGCTAGAAAGCATGGTGAAAAAATGCAGCACTCCATTCACAAGAAACTTCTGTTACGCTGTAAAATGCAACAGAGTCCCAAGCATTTGCTACCGTAATTACAGTTGGACAATCAGTGAACAGGAGTTCACTTTTAGTATTTTTCACAGCTTTCTAACATGCCAAAATAGCCTCCTCTTTTAAGCAATTATAGCTCATGTAGAATTTGAGCTCATCGGGAGCTGTCTGTCAAAATGTTTTTAATGAAAAATTGAGTTTGCATAACACTGACGCATTGATGTCTTTTGCTTCTAACTGTTGACACTGATGGGCTAAAAAGCTTGATTTTGGGGAGGGAGAAAATTGCATTAGTTCAGCTCATTTGGAGAATCTCTGTTTGCTGAATTAATTTGTTAAGCTTTGTTTTTTTCCAATGAATATTAAGCCCTATTTCCCAACTGTGTATATACTGCCTGAGGGGAATAGTTCCAGCTCCTATTTTCTGTCACTACATTTTCTTATAATGCAGTCCAGGGGCGCAGTGCAGAGCTGAGAGCGTAGGCTGTGTTACGGGAGGCATGGTCTGCTCAAAAAGCTGCTGCCTGGTTCTCCCCAGACTCTGGTGTTGCACCTCAGTAGCTGAATAAGAAGTGTTGCAGTTTTTCCCTAAGCATCGTTTTGATTAGTTCAATTGATGTGATGAAATCTGTGATGGCTTGCTGAGTAGATACTCACTTTGTGAAGTTCTAGTTATATTAGCAGCAGTACACGGATAGTCATGACCAGTGCCTTGGTGGTTGTTGCTTCACAGATACCCACCCATTCTACTCACGATGGAGTTACAAAAATGCTAAAGCCCGTTACCAGTCTCAACGTGACATTATTAGCTCTGTTTCACCTTCCCAATGAACATCTGAAGGAGACAGCTGTTTTTTTCTTTCTTCCCTGGAATGCACTCAAGCATGAGGGAGCTATGTGGAATACTCTGTCTTTATCTGAGATGAGCTCTGAAATTTAAAAAGAAGCCGAGATAAAAGTTCCATTGGGAAGAGGACAAATTCCATCACTGCCCCTGCCCTCAGCAGTCGTTGGAAATTAGTCATGTGGGAAGCAGCCAAATGGCCCTGTGGGCAGACAGGTCGGTGCTCTGCCACGCTTTGGTTTTGTTGCCGTTGTGTTGGGATTCTGAAAGGTTGTCAGAGACGGGGAGTGTATCTTTCATAGTCCCGTAGCATTCGCTATCCGAGGCACTCTGAGTCCTTCTCTGACATCTTTGAATTAAGTTTCACTGCCCCTGTGTGATTCAGTAGTATCTCCATTATACGGGAGAGGAGACTTGGACAGAGACGGATGAAGGTGTTTGCTGAAGGTCACGCAGCAATTCTCTGGCGGTGCTGCTCTGCTGCTCTCCAGCGCTGTCTTGGAGACAAGATTGTCCTTTCTCCCTCGAGGGTGCCAAAGGGAGGTGTATTAGCGCCTTTCCCCCCGCCCCGCCTCCTCTTCCTGTGTTTGAGCACAGTGAAATTAGCCGGACTGGTGAAGCAAGTTGCCTTCAAACTTCTTGTCAAATTAACTTTCCTTGTCTGTGCGTGCGTGGGGCTGTGTGGCAGGAGTCAGCAGGTGCAGATGGCAGAGGCACACTGGTGGGGTCAGGGGCGCTTATGGGACCCGTAGGGGTTGGCAACGTGAGAAACGGTCTATTTTAAACTTACATTTCAGTCAAGAGTAAAAGATCAGATGTATTTATAATTGTTGCCATCATGCTAGCTGACAACAAGCTGATGCTTTCCTCCGTGTATCATCTAGCTCCACCAATATTCATGAGAGCTCTCATCTGCCAAGGCAAAGAGGATATTTGGCATTGCACATAGCTGTCTATCCAACCCTATATGGTTAATGTTGGCACTGATGAGCGATGCTCAGAGACTCCAGCCACAGGTTAGCTGGTGACAGGAATCCCCAAGAGTAGGGTACCTGCTGCGAGTAATCAGACAGGAACCTGGTGCTTACTGACATATTCAGAAATAGGTAGCAGGACCTCTCCTGCAGGGTAGGAGGGACTATGTGCAGCTAACTCGGAGGCGAGAATATGAAAAGGCACTGCTTCCCTTGCTAGCTCACAAAAATGAGCTGGCTAAATGGGACCTTGGTGACCTCTGACATCATCACGTGGTAATCACGCAGTTGCAATTAAACACGTTTGGCTGGGTAGCTCCAGTAAGCTGTTGTTGGTGTCCGGGCATGGGGTCATGGCAGGTGGAAGCTGTTAGCTTTTCTTGTTCATGTGTTTCTTGCTCTTCCCTTGGCATGTCACCTCCAAGGTCAGCCCTGGCCGTGAGCAGGGCGCTTCCAGGGCTGAGCAAGGCTGTGGACGCTGACATGCTGCAGTCTGGGTGCCTGCATTATTTTGGTGCTGGGAGAAAGAGAAGTGACTGCGAAGTCGAGAGCTGTTTTCCCCCTTATAATGGTGACACTAGGGATGCTGTGTGGCACTGGCCCAAAGTTGCCAGGCCGTGATTGTTACTTTTGTTCTTGTACTCTGACTTATTTATTCTATCACATCAACAAATGTAATATTTCATTTTCCCTTGCCTCAGAAAAGGGACTTCTTATCTCCCAGTGATAGACATCTCATCTCTGACAGAAATTCAAGGTCTTCTACTTCACGCTTTCGCCCTCCTTAGGTCAGCAAAAGTGCTGATAGTGGGAAAGAAAGAGGTCTAATGAATACCAGTAAAGTCCACGTATGCATTAAATCCCCAGCACATTATGTATAACAGAATATGTTGGTAAACTCTCATAAACTACCTGCTGTAGAGACCCGTCTCCACTGATAACATGCTCCTGAATCCAAAAGCCCTCTTCAATGCATTGAAAGTGGGGTAATGTGAAATAAAATCATTCTGGACAAATGTAGGGAGCAGAGTTGTCAGCAACCAGTCAGGAGGAAAGGCAGATCTAGTTTGTCAGGCATATATTACAGTGTGTAGCTAACAGTGACAGCAGATACATAAATTGCTCTGGCTTTCTTAGGGAGATATTGACCCAGAATACACTTGGAGAGAAGAGTAACCGTTCCCTTTACTGATGCAAAATCAGACCAGATTGAAATGGCAGTGACCGCCGTAATAGAAAAAAAACCAATGCCTGTTCTTCACAGAATCACAGAACGGTCAGGGTTGGAAGGCACCTCTGGAGATCATCTAGTCCAACCCCCTTGCCAGAGCAGGGTCACCTAGAGCAGGTTGCTCCAGAGCCGGAGACTCCACCACCTCTCTGGGCAGCCTGTTCCAGTGCTCTGCCACCCTCAAAGTAAAGAAGTTCCTCCTGATGTTGAGATGGAACTTCGTATGTTCAAGTTTGTGCCCGTTACCTCTTGTTCTTACCATGACTTTTGTTGCACAGAAGTTAATTCACTGAAGCTCAGTCATTTAGGAGTGATAAATATGAGGAACGCTTAGTTTTACTAGTTCCTGCCTCCTGGCTGAATGAAATGAACTATCCAAGGACTCTTATTCCCTGAGTGCCAGTCAGGGAAACCTGAAGGATATTTAATAACATGCAGAAACCGAAGGGAGAATCGGTAGCATTGAAGTGGCTAGGTAACTCTGTTAGAAGTTAAGATGAAAAGCTTCGATGAAAGTGACCTTCACGCTTGATGTTCCCTCTTTGCTTTTCTCCACTCTTGAAGCTCTAATAATGACTTTTTTCCCTCACTTTGTCACTATATCACTTATTTAACAAAACATTTCCATAGCTAGGCAGGAATTTAGATCCAGGGTAGTAGAATCTACAAATGTTGGGTGGATGCAAAATACGAAGGCTGGTACAAAGGCTCAGATCTTCTCTTTGTAGTGGACTGAACAAAAACCTGACATAGGTTGCTAAATATAGTTTTTTAATATTTTATTTCAAACTTGATTATAACTTTAAGAAAGGATAAAATGATCATCAAATGTTTCTTTGAGTAGGCTATGCTGTCCCCTTTGAGCAGTGCAGAAATTTGCTGGAGAGCACGAGGAAAGCATGTTGGGAATGGAAAGACTATGTACAACCAGCGGCTGTAAACCCAGGGGCTCTTGGGCAGCAGACTGCAAATGCTGGTATGCTGCAGGAGAATGACATGTGTAGTTGTGTCTAGATCGATCAGATGAGAGGACAGGGAAAGAAGGAGATATGGCATGTGTGTAGAAAGTGAAGGAGAGAAGAAACATCCAACGCTCAGAAATAAGGAGAGCAGAAAGTGCCAGTAGGCAGCCTGGAAGAGAAGAGGAGGAAAGGAGCCTTTTGGGAAGGAGTTATCTCTAGGGCGCTTTTTTTTTAATTTTGATTTAAAATTGCAGTAGGCTTTTATAATTGTTACTGAAACCCAAATTAATGGCCCCATTTGAGACACCAGTGCCTGTTTGATTGCCTGAAATGGGGATAGTTTAGGTAAAACCAATATATTTTGCTTTTAACATAGTTAAAGGTTGATTTTGATTGAAATGGAACTTTTCTTGGGGTGATAAAAACATAAATCATGTCTGGTGTTCCTTTAGTTTACAGTGAGCAAAAGAGTGAGAAATTTCTTTTCCTGCGTCAAAACAATTATTTTAGATAGGTTTTCGTTCTGAACTTTTCATTGCAATAGAAAAAAAGAAACCAGTTTTACCAAAAAAATGATGCTTGTAGTTTTTAAAGCCCTTAAGTGCTCTCAAAATGCGTTCCAAAGTAGGTTCCTCCTAATACGCTTGGAAAAATCTCTCCCTGATGCCAGCTGCAAGTGCATATGGATGAAGGCACATAACTAGTTGGTCACAGAGAGGCTTTTTCATTGCCTTGTTGAAGTGCTTCTTAGTCTGGCTGACTTTCTTGGTCCACCCTTTGCAGGCAACCAAGCTGTCCTGTCCCCCTGGCAGGTCTGGTGTCAGAGCGCTGTAGCCTTGTAGGTCTGTGTTTGTGATGAGCGATGCTGTTGGTCCCCTCTCGACACCATGGGGCGCTGTGAAATGCATATTGTCCAGCCTGAGAGGAGCCGTTCCTCCTCCAGGTATCCTCAGACTGGAAGAAACTGTTTGGATCAGCAAATAAACTTGCATAAAGCTCAGGTGGAAGGGGAAAAGGTGGTATTAATTTTTATAGTGTTTGGACTGGGGGGAAAGTAGCATTATTCTATCACAAATTAACTGTAGGTACCAAACCCTCACGTAATCTATTAAATATCTCAGGATATTTTCATCTTTGTGACTTCATTCCTGCTGAGAATTTGTTCAGGGCATGTGTTAACTTAAAAATAATATATAAACAAGGTGTGAACAGTTCAGTTAAGTGATAGCCTGAGGTTAAAAACACAGTGATCAAATTCAGTGTCTGAAGTTGGCAGGGAGTTTGTCTTACCGCCTTGGGAAGACTTTAAATTAAACTTGTTTTGAAATGTAGGTGTTAAGTGTGTGAAAAAAACTCACTTGCACATCTAAACGAAGCAGGTTTTCCAAAGTTGAAGAGAGCTGGTTGAGCTTTTGTGCTGCCTTTAGGAGAAAGAGGGGCTGTGCTCCCACCACAACCGTGCTGAGGTTGTGTTTTGTAGTATCTGTGAGGAGAAAATCTTTAGGTAAAATCAGAGCTGTGCTCTCTGTCTGGACACCATCGGCCTTGGTCCCCTGTCACCAGCAGCAGGCAGGGCTGTGCTGTCAACTGCTGGAGCTAACAGAGCCAACAACTTTGTGTTTATTTTTGTTGAGCTTCTGAGACCTTATTAACTTGAAGGGATTTTTTGGAGATACTGAATTTCTGCACCAGACTTAGGTTCAGCTTTTTGTTCTCCCTGGTGTTGCCTTCAAGTAAACGCAGGGGGAGTAGCCTCAAAAGGAGTAAAAATCCCTTCCCATTTTAGAGTAAATGGGCAGAGGATTAAGCTCCTTCCCCCAGTAATGACATCCTCTGATTGCCATGGCTTTTGAAGATGATTGTGTGTTTTCCTGTGTGTGATGGATTATGCATGTGCCCGTGAAGTAAAAGTTAATTTGGCTGTGAAAACTTAATGAGATTTTCTCTACGATCATTTAACTTTTGGTTGTTTACTTCATATGATGACAATGGACATGTGCCATCCCTGCCGACTGCTTGAGACAGGGGAAATCATCCTGCAGTTGTTCTGTCTCATACTTTTCTCAAACCGTAGGCTGTTGACGACTGTCTGTGACCCTTTGGAAAATGAAGGCCCTCCCAAGGTCACAGTATCGAGGATTAAAATGAATGTGGGAGAAGAGAGGAAAATGGACTGGACAGGAAAATCCTTATGCTGGTTGCAGTATAGAGTCTAACCCAATTTACATGTGGACCAAACAACACCTTTCTGTCCCCCCTGGTCAGCAAAAAAAGCACAGTTGCAGTTGGCTTGTCAGTATCCAACCACCATCTTCCAAGCTGATCTATGTTGACTCGTGGTTTCTAGTGTCAGGGTTTAAATTTGGGAGGCGGTAGCTGTGTCTTTAGGCCTGTGTTTGTGCAGTAATACACATGGTATATTTGAAGCCCATCTTACGAGCAGGGCTCCAAAGTACTCACGGTCTATAAATGGTACAGTCACCATTTTGCATAAACCACTAAGTCTTTCCTTCCTTTTGACAGATTGAAGACATCATTACAAGAATGCAGGATGACAAAACAGGTGGAGTTCCCATCCGCACTGTCAAGAGCTTCCTGTCCAAAATACCCAGCGTCGTCACCGGTAAGGACCCTAGTTGGCAGGGAGGAGAGCGTGAGCAGGTACTCGCTGGCTCTAAGGAAACACACTGCTAAAGCCACAAAAAAGAAGGAACGTAGGAAAAAAAAATGCCCCCCTCTGCCTATTTTTTCTGCACGTTGTTGTTAGGGAGTGAAGTATTGAACCAAGATTTCTTAATTCTTTTTAAGTAAGGAAGAGTTTATATTTCTTTGAGGTGAGGTATTAAAAAACGTTATATAGCTTTTGTGCCCATCTCAGTATCACTGGTCAGAGCCATTCCCTATGATGGGGCTAGGATGATCTTAGGGAAGAGCTCAGGAAAGGAAGTTGAAACTGTTTTCTCACTCGTACCCAGATACTCTTATTAGACTTTGATCTTAAGTAGAGGAATGCGAAATACCTTTTATGCGTGTGTGTTGCTTTATTAAAGCCATGTACAAAAGTGTGGATGGTGCAGAAGCTGTGAGTCCAAGTACAAAACTGTTCCTACATGTTTTTCCAGACAAAATATCTTCCGGTGCAACAAAGAACTTCGCCATTGACAGATGATGAGTTTATTGAGGGTGATGTAAATTGCATGGAGGATTTGTACTTGGGTTTCTGGTACCTGTTTTCACTAATTTGATAGTAGTATTCACTACAGTGGCACAAAACTATTGTTTTCCCTCTCTCCACCAGTAGACTGTTGTCCAGTATGACATACCTAACTACTCCTGTGACTTATAATTTATGATTTTGTGTATCTCTGCAAAGTAAATAGATTTTTTTTTTTTCTGTCCTGCAAAGTCACTTTCCAAATCAGACCAGATACGCACACTGATGAGTCTGTTTAGGGAAGTTTCCCTTCCTGTTCTGAAAAGTGAAGAGCTTTGTTCTCTGTGGCTGCAACTTTGCTGCAGTAAAATTCAGATGATCACTAAAAATGCAAACGTTGTCTTGTTGCACATAGACAGCACACCAATAACTGAGAGAAGACTGACAGTTCAAAGGGAGCCCTCTTGGGGTCTTTATACTGTTGTAAAATAATGGGGAAATATCTCTTGTCAACAGGGATGCTGGCAATGCAGCTGGTGTCAAGCCATTGCAAAGGGGGTTCCCTGCAGTGGAGCATATCTGAGCTGAAGCACTTCAAAAATGTCTTTACTGTGAAAATGGTTGGATTGAGTAGAGTTTGAGGTTGTGTTGATTGATTCAGGAGTGTGACTTGATATCCTTGTATACAGAAAAAATGTCCAACTTAAGCTACAGCAATGGAATACAAATCTACAGGGTTCTTGGGGATAGGCAGGGAATATGGAAATTGGAATTAAGTTTTTACTTAAGTGAGGCTCAGTCCAGTTAATCCTTTTTTTATCGAGCAACAAGCTCTTCTGTCTGAAATTGATTTCAGCATGGTGAGTCAGTGTAACTGGCAGTTGCAGGATTAGGGTTTTACAGTGGAAAAGAAACATGAATCTAGAATGAGATGTGAAAATTGCGTTACTAAATTGCAGGTTATGGCTGGATCAGGTATGAGCTAACTGTTCTTGAAGGTTCCTGGGGAAAATAACCATTTATCTGATTTGAAAACTCATTCCATAAGCTCAAGTCTGCAATACACAGGCTGGATGTCTTAAGATTCACTCTGCTGAAACAGGTTTATGATATTCCTGTTAATATTCATAGCATTGATTAAGCAATTGATCTGGTCATCAACCCATCACCTGTTACTCAAAAGACGGAAAAGGAGACCTCACGGCAGCTTTAAACTGATTATACTTATCTTTAGGTACCAGCCCGGTTGGCAGCTCATTGGCTCAATGGAAACTGCCCCCTTGCACTCTGCAGTTCTGGAACGGCAGCTGCAATTACATCACCTTGAAATGGCTGTTTTCTCACAGCACAGGGAATAGTGAAAAGATGAAGATAAAATAAGAAGAAAACCTCCCTCCAAAGCTCACAGAAAATTCTCAGATTTGGAGGGGAACAAGCTCAGTACCATTCCCTTCAGGTGAAGGGATTTGAAGGCAGCTTCCTTGCAAGGCACCAGGAAGTGCATGAAACCTCTGAGTTTGAAAAATCTGGGAAAAAGAACAGCTCAGCTCAGAGCCCAAAATTTTCTCCACTTCTCATTTCTCCTTTCAGATGCATAGACCTGCCTAGCTGTAGACCAAAAACAAATGAAAAAAACAACTATATGTGATTTCAGTACTTGTGATAGATGGGTAAAGAGCTGGAGCACTTGAAGAGGCAGGAGCACCTCTGTTTGAATGGAAGCTGAGGTCACTGGGTTTGTTCAGTCTGGAGAAGGGAAGGCTGAAGGGAATGAGAGGCCGTAGAGAAGACAGGGTTAGGCCCTTTCTCAAAAGCACATGGTGGGAGCACAAAAGACAATGTACACAAGTTGCAAGAACAGAAATCCCAGCTAGATTTAGGAAGAAAGTTGTTTATGGTCAGAGCAGCTGAGCATGGGCCCAGTGGCCTGCAGAGGCTGTGGAAGCAGCATTTTGGAGCTGTTCAGAAACACCTGAGCCCAGCTGAACTGAACAGTCTGACCAAACTCTGCTTTTGGCCTTGCTTTGGGTGGAGGTCGGAGTAGATGAGACCTCCAGAGAATCCTTCCAACTTGAATTATTCTTATGATCGTCCGATATTCAATTTTAGCACTTGTATAATTCCACTCAGTGTCATGAACACAAGAGAAGAGCTTGTATTTTCAAAAACTTTGGACCCCCTCTTGGGAAGAGCTTAATTTCTAGACTCTGGCATTCTCACACACTTTTTATTTCTACCTGAAAAACGAAATAGCAACACTGAGACGTGATTTACTTGTCAGGCTCACGGTGACTGTGATTAACAGGGGTTTAGTTTTGCTTGACACTTCTATTGTAATTGCTTCTCACAGGAGAAATGTAAAATCTTAAAGAAAAAGAAACATTACAGCAGTGCCTTAGTGCTCTAAACAGGCAGCTCTGGTCATAGTACAGTAAAGTGGGTGTTTGATTTAAAGTTTGAATACCAGGGGAAAACCGCTCATCTCTGGTTTGCTTTCGTCTGTCCTGATGCCTGAGTTGTGAATGAGGTACTGTGTAACACGAGGAGAACGAGCCTCAGGGAGTTATCATTAATGGTCCCCTCTTGAAAACAGGAATCTGGGAAAAGGATGAAAAAACCTTTTTTTAAATGTATGATGAGTCTGTGTGGGGATGCTGTGCCAAAGGCACGTTTTAATCTGCATTAGAAGTAGATTTGTGTATCCTCCTTCCCAGCTTTTGGCTCAAAGTAGATCAGTCAAAGGAGGACACATCACACCGTTATCTTCTTGGCTAAGTCTTCACCTGTATGGGCAAGCCATAGAGAATGAAAGTAAGACAAAACCAATCTGTGTGGCATCTGTGTGCACATGTCTGACTTTGTCCAACGTCAAGTTTAGAATATGGAATGAAAAACTGACTGAGGGCCAGTATTGAGTAGTGCTGTGATCCATGCCCAGACTGGGTCGTCAGCCAATGCACATGATGGCAGCTGCTGCCAGTGGAGTTGCACATTTCTCTTTTAGTGAGAAAACAATTTCCTTAGTAATGATTTTGTTCCTGTAAATGAATTGGCTATTCTCTATTTTCCCAGTCATCAGACTGATGTAAGAACATCTCATTATACTAACCAGCAGCAAAACTGGCTTTCTAATCTTTTTGCTTTCCATACAATTGTATCTTAAAACTAACCTCCTGTTTGGTAGGAGGACCAAACGCGTATACTTTCTTCCCCCACTGATTTGGACTTGGCCCTACACAATATTACCAAAAAAAGCCAGGAAAGTCAGAAAGAAGTCAGTGCTGCAACAGCTGAGCTTTCCAGTGCAAAAAGCCTCCTCCGTGCTCCCCAATCTGCCCCCCACCCCGAGCCTCATTCCAGATTTCTCCTGGTCCAGTGTAGTGTGTGATCCTGTGTACCAGCATCTTTGCTACTGCAGCCCAAGGGAGATGTGCAGTCTACAAGCCTTGCACCATTCTGCCATCCTCCCAAGAGGTTTTGATACAGCTTCTTGGCAGGGGGATTGGATTAGATGATCATCTGAAGGTCCTTTCAAACACCTACCATTCTGTCATTCTTTCTGTCCCGTAACCCCCTGACTTTAAGCAGGCGCTTGTCCCCACAGCTCCATTTTGAGTGATACCTCCTCCTTCCAGCAGCAGTCCCCTAGGTGGCACCTCGCTCACACACTGCTGCTGACCCTTACCCCAACGCTTGCCTGTCTTCTTGCTCTGCCCCCAAAGCTGCCTTTGTGGCTGTGAACGGGTTGCTGGGTGATGTCCTGGCTGTACCGGCTTGGGTTGAGTGCTGCCATGCAAGCTTCGTGCACACAGCCCTGCCAGTGCGTTTCACTCCTGACCTGCCATGTCTGTCCCAGATGTCTCTGAGCAGAAAGTGCCAGTATAACTGCAATGTGCCAGATGGCCTGTCGTTACTCGAGACTCATGATCTAAACCAAGTTTAAAGTACCATGTGTCTTTGTCTGAAGAAGCCAGCATGCGTCTTGAAGAAGCCAGCATGTGTCTTGGCAAATGCCTTCGGAGTTGTCCCGGAACACATCAGAATGTCACTTACTCAAAGAAAACGCATTTGGCTGGAGTATGGAAATCCCATAGTGTTGGGAAAGAAATAATTTATTATTGATAGTGTTCCCTGATGGCTTAGTTCAAGACAGCCAAGTTCTGCTGGACAACTTCATACACCCATTGCGAAATAAGCTTCTGCAGTGCCAGCCTGAGGGTGTTCATAGAATCATAGAATGGTTAAGAGTTGGAAGGGACCTTAAAGATCACCTCGTTCCACCCCCCCTGCCATGGGCAGGGACACCTCCCGCTAGACCAGGCTGCTCAAAGCCCCATCCAGCCTGGCCTTGGACACCTCCAGGGATGGGGCATCCACAACTTCCCTGGGCAACCTGTGCCAGTGCCTCACCACCCTCACAGTAAAGAATTTCTTCCTAATATCTAACCTAAATCTCCCCTCTTCCAGTTTAAAACCATTACCCCTCATCCTGTCACTACACTCCATGATCAAGAATCCCTCCCCATCTCTCCTGTCGGCCCCCTTTAAGTACTGGAAGGCTGCTATAAGGTCGCCCCGGAGCCTTTTCTTCTCCAGGCTGAACAACCTGGAGGTTCATTGCCTTTTCCCTTCAGAGAAGCTCAAATGCATGTCTCATCCAGATGTGGTAGCCAGAGGTGCAAGGGAGAGCAGCAGTTTCCTCATCTCCGGGGTTTGAAAGGTCCCCGCTCTGAGGAACTGTACAAAGAAAGAGGTTGGTGGTGCGGGGACCAGGACTAGGACTGGCGGTGCTGACAAGAGCCAGCACCTGTCACCTAGCAGGGCCTGGAGAGCTGGCTGCAAGGCTGAGCACTTTGCTACAGAGTTCACTTTCTTAATGCTTTTGTTCAGGGCTAGAACTTGCCACAGTGCTTTGCAGAAACTCCTTTCATTGTGACCAAATAACTCCATAACTTGGCTGCTCAAGGATTTGGCTTCCCCTGGGCTGTCTGTCCAGCTGCTTGCATCGTCTGACCATAGGATTTTAACAGGAGAACTGAGCCTAATACAGATTTCCCTGAATGTTTGGGTAGTTTCATTATAGATCTAAACTGTCCATCCCTGGGTCTGGGATGGCACCGCTCTTTGAACCTGAACAGCTGAAACATTTGCCAAAATGAGTGTCTGGGTCTGAACTTCCAGCCCAGGCCAATCTCTTTTTTTCTTTTTCTTTTTGCTTTTATTTTATTTTGCCTTTCCTTTGCAGTTTTGCTTTGAGAAACAGGAGACTTGAAATGCAGTATTGACTGTTTCAGGCAAAGTTAGTAGATGTATATAGTCACAAATATAAATGAAATGCAATCTTTTGATTAAACATGAGCAAGCCCATTTAGTTAAAACAAGCAAAACAAGAAAAAAACCTTTGCCAAAACTTAAGTCGATATCCAAAATAATTTTTGGTGTTTACTGATTTATAAATGATACAAAGAGTATGCTCTTGAGTTAAAATTTACATATATTTATATATACAGATATAGTACTGTATCACTTCTGGTGAATTTCCACATTTATGTGCAGCAGATGTTACACAATAAATTCAACAGTGTTGTGCAATTGTTTGTAGGAAACTGGCCTGCAAACGCTGGTTGAGCATACAAACCCACTTATTTCTCATCAAAAATCAATTGCTCTGAGCAAGTTGCATTTAAACTAATTCAAGTCAAGACTGGGCTTCTTCATCACAACTTACATTTTCTTCTTTTATGCATCTCTTCTCCAAATTGCACCCAATGGAAATGTAATCCACCCTTCCCTCAATAAGAAGGCTGTTATTCCTTTTAATCTAGTATTTCAAAGCTGCTGTGAATCACATAGCATTAGACATGTCAACTATTATACAAGTAGTGCATGCCTTGCAATTTTTCTTTCCTGTAGCTTTCTCTTAAGCTCTCTATTCCCATGCCAGGAGACAAATTAACCCAGTTAAGGAGCCGAAGAGTTATACTGTCTTCATCCACAGCTCCCTCCTCCCTCCCTCTTCTCTTTAAGTGCATCCAGCTTCCTGCCTTTCAAAGGGTGAGAGGGTTGGGGGGAGGGAAATTGGGAGGTGAGAGGTGTCCCTGCCCGTGGCAGGGGGGTTGGAACTAGATGATCTTTAAGGTCCCTTCTAACCAAAAGCATTCTGTGATTCTATGGAAGATGAAAATCAGCTGTCTGAAGTGTAGCAATTCTTTGCCTGTTGTTAAGATGCGAAAGGATTTGATTTTCAGAGGACAAGGGGATAGCAGATTAATTGAATAGGATATGGTTGTCAAAGAAATAAGAGAAAGCAACCAGAATTAATATTTTAAACAGTGAATATTTGATATATCTCTCTGTGCATATGCACATGTGTACACTTAAATACACATAAAGAGCATGCAGTTTTTCTTAAAAGTAAGCCCAAGAGTGGTAAGTGTTGTGTGCTAGAAATAAACAAGGACAGGCTTCTGCATTTGTAGGTGCTGTGCAGCATGAGGACTGCTGGTGTTTGTGCATCGCTGCCCTCTGCCGCAACCGAGCTCAAGTTCAGTTCATGAAGGTCACCTTCATCGCAAGCCACGCTGTGTTGGTGGTGTGCTCTCCCAGCTCAGGTGGAGCTTGTGTAGTTCTTTTCGTGTGCAGCTCATGCCACGGTAGCGGTCCTCGCTAGCTGTGTGGCACGATCCCAGCCCAAATATGGTGGTATGCTCCACAGGGAGTCGGAGTTTTGAGAGGAAGGATGGTTTTCATAGCTGGCTGTTGATGCCACTTCTGTGCGTCTCGTTCATAGTTCTCTGTTCCCTTTGGGACTGCTTGTCTCCACACTAGCCAGCGTGCTCGTACATCACGTGAAGCTTACGCATCCCTTAAAAATGTGTGCACACATTATGGGATAAATCCTAAACAATCAGATGAAATTAAACATCACTTTTAAAATTACCAAAATTGGACGTCTTGCGTAACCATGTACTTCCATGTGACAGCACTTGAAAGCAGCCATACCTGAGGTGGAAAACACTATACGAAAAGCACATCATAGCAGTGGGTGCATAAAAATTTGGCTTAGGCCACTGCAGAACGCTTATGAAACACATCCTGAGACTTTAGTATTCAGTCACTAAAATGGCCTCTCAAGTGCTATCTAAAAGCCCTGAATATTATGAGGAACTTAATTTCCTTACATTAGAATTGTGAAGGTCCTTCCTGGTCCTACTTGTCATTGCTGGATTTGAACCTCTGTATCCGTCAAGTGAAGCTATGATAAATCTGAAGCTTAAATAATCGTGCTACATGGATATTCCTGTGGGCAATAAAAATACAATGAAAAATCATGAAAATTGCCAAATGGCCTGGCTTTTTCTTTCTGCAGTGACTTGTCTGCTCTTCCTAGTCACCAGAGATGTTGTCAAAAGGGAAAATAAAACCAAGATGACCTTCCAGCCACCTGGTCAGATGTTAGAACAACACAAAACTGTAATTTATCTTACTAAAGAATGTGAGCATAAAAATTACTGGGCTGGAAGGCATCAAATGAAAGCTATGAGCCTGGAACAAAGCAAGTCTATTAAAAATGGTTTAATTTTTAATTTTTTTTTTCTCCAAGAATTGCTTTTTGGCCTTTTCAGTCTTCCAGTAGAGACTAAAAGCTGGAATGGAGACAGATTTGATGATAAATTACCTGCTGAACTCCAGTGTTTAGATGAATTGGTAATTCAGCCACAATAACAAAAAATGTAACATATTAAGGGCATTCTTGTTGCTGACTGCAGTTTTATTCTGAAACACAGCATTTAGCTGATGGAATATTGTGGCTAATGAATAAAGCATTAAAAGGAAAAGTCAACAATATTTCAATGCCTGTAGAAATTCATAGGAATGAATGATTAATGCTTTTCTGCATTCATCTTGCTATCTTCAAAAGCGCAGCATTATTACAAAAGTTTGTTTCCAGATCTGAATGACACAGCAAAAGAGCAGAGATTAATTATAAGTGCTGCGTGGCTTTTATTTTTTTGGATGCGAGTGTTGAGCAGACTGCACTCAAGCTGCAGTACTTCACCTCTTCCTGTCTTCACTTCACGGCAACCTGGGAGTTGCGTGGTGAAGGCTCTACCAACAGAGTTTTGTTTTTTCACACCTCTTGCTTTGTTTCTGCCCTGCCGCCAACACTCCTGCGGGCTGCTAAGCATCAAATACACAGCAGAGCAGCTTTGCTCCCGCTGTGCCTGGGAAGCCACATACCCACCGAGGCGTATCTGAAGATCTCACCCTTAGACAAACCATTTTTACCTTGAGGTACTGCAGAAGCAATGGTATGTAAGCGCCCAATGGTAGTCAATAGCCAAGTGAAGGAGCAACTCTTTGAGTGTGTTTTGGCAACTGTTACTTTGAAGCTCATTAGAGAAATAAACCCCTCTCACTATTCGGTGAATACATCTGCCTCATTATTCCATGCATATATTCTGTTCATTCTTATCTATCATTCTTTGGCTTTTTTAGTCGAAATAATTTTCAGGGTATTATTTATTGAGCAGATTCTTACTTGCATTTTAATTAAAGGGCTTATATTGCAAAACACAACAGTTTGTTCTGGAGTTTAAATTTCCTGACTTTAATCGATGTGGTGTTCTAATGAAATGCAGAAGTTAACTTTAGTAACTGTAAATCCACTTTTATGAATAATTTTCTATTCTTTTACACATGCATTAGGTGACTGATTCTTCTATGTATGATATATCTCAGTTACAATATTGAATTTTCCATTAATGTACCTGTTGGGGGTGGGGTGGAAAGGAAGGGTTGGGTTTAGATTTTTGACTTTAAATAGTGCAAAGAATTACATAGTGCACCAGCTTATTTTTACCAGCCATAAATAGCGCACCAGTCAGAAATCACTGTTGCTAAAAGCTGCACTGGGGACAGTTAGAATACGTCTCCAGAAGATGCTGTAGCTGAAGGGGGTTGGCATAGTGCTAGAGTGGACAAACCATATTACCTGGTTTGTGTGGATACCCTGAACAGTTGATGAATACTTGTTTTATTCTGCCTGTTCCACTAGAAATACTCAGCTCTTTGGTCTGTTGTGTATTTGCAACACAGCACCTGAGACTGCCATAGATTTGGCTTTAGAACCTTCCATCAGAAATGGCAAACAGGAAAATAAAAAAGCTTTTCATACATATCCATCATTATAAATAATACACATTTACATGTTTTCTTTAACTTTTTTTTTTTCCTGTGTGGATAAATCTCTCAAAATTGCATGCTGGTTTCCCATGGATTTGTTTTGAGTGTGGTGTGAATTGATGAGCTTGGATATTTTTGATGTATGATTCACTACCACATGCAGGGAAGAAAATTATATTTTGGTCCTGCAGAGAAATAAAACTAAGCAATTAGGTCTTCTTTCAGTTAATTCCTATTTGATGGCTGCATGCTTTGCAAGAAGAGAGTCTCAGGATTCTACTCCACTGCAAGGTCACTTGCACAATAAGAATTTTCTCCATGCAGATACCTCCACAGTAGGGCCAGGATTGCAGATCAACTCTTACCTAGAAAGGAATAATAAAACATGCAGGAAACTTTGAGAAGTTGGTAAATGTAAAATGCTAATCATACTCACACACACACACAAAAGAACATAGACTGATAAGAAAAGTAGAATCATAGAATCACTCAGCTTGGAAAAGACCCTTGGGATCATCAAGTCCAACCATCAACCCCACTCTACAAAGTTCTCCCCTACACCATATCCCCCAACACCACATCTAAACGACCCTTAAACACATTCAGGGATGGTGACTCCACCCCCTCCCTGGGCAGCCTATTCCAGTGTCTGACCACTCGTTCTGTGGAGAATTTTTTCCTAATGTCCAGTCTAAACCTACCCTGTTGCAGCCTGAAGCCATTCCCGCTTGTTCTATCGCTAATTACCTGTGAGAAGAGACCAGCACCATCCTCTCTACAATGTCCTTTCAAGTAGTCGTAGAGAGTGATGAGGTCTCCCCTCAGCCTCCTCTTCCTCAAACTAAACAGTTTGAGGCTCCCTAGCTCCCTCAATTGCTCTTCGTAAGATTTATTCTCCAGGGCCTTCACCAGCTTCGTTGCCCTCCTCTGCACTCGCTCCAGCACCTCGATATCTCTCTTGTATTGGGGTGCCCAAAACTGGACACAATACTCAAGGTGTGTCCTCACCAGTGCTGAGTACAGGGGGACAATCACCTTCCTACTTCTGCTGGTCACACTATTTCTAATACAAGCCAGGATACCATTGGCTTTCTTGGCCACCTGGGCACGCTGCTGGCTCATATTCAGCCGCTTGTCGATTAGACCCCCCAGGTCCTTTTCTGACAGGCAGCTCTCCAGCCACACTTCCCCAAGCCTGTAGCGATGCATGGGGTTGTTGTGGCCCAAGTGCAGTGTATGTCTGTAGCAGTGGAAGGTTTTACATACAATTATTGTAGCGTTTTGTGTTGTATTTCATAGAAAGTCTTATTCTGTTATTTTTGTACCTATTTTTATTGTGGATTGGATTGTGTCTCTTTTTTTTTTCTT